>JAROYC020000003.1:3230151-3240342 GCA_029619255.2 Dynastes hyllus | reverse complement strand
TGGGACGAAATTCCCGTGGGCATCGTTACAAAGAATTGTGCCATCTGCTCGGAACGTTTAAAAAAGAAATAAATCGGGTTGAAAAAAAAAAAACTGTGGTTATGTGTGGACGAAACAACAGATCGTAAAAAACATTCTGTGGTTAATGTAATGGTAGTACAAGGGAAACCCAAATCAATCGTCACCTTCAATTTATTAGCTTCCGACGAGTACAACAATGTTTGCCGAAGTAATTTCAAAGTTAGTGTTAAATACATTGGAAAAGTTTGAACTTTCAACCAACCAACTGTTGATGTTTATGAGTGATGGTGCCGCAAACATGCTTTCTGTAGGCCGGTTTAAAAAAAACATTGTGCTAACTTGTTACATATTACTTTAAAATTCATCTTTTAATCATGTGGCAGATATTATTAGAAAATGTTATCCGAGGTAGACGCTTTAATAGGCATAAAAAAGCAGCTTTTGTCAAACCCCCAAAACGTATTCGCAAATTTCAAAACGGCCCCCGTATACCGACCATCAGAACCTATTCTAACTGTTGAGGAACATTTGCGGCCGCTTTTTATTATCATAAATATTTTGATAATATTAAGAACGTGGTTTTAAAATTTCGATCCAAAGAAGTGGGCATCAAGGAAAGCCAGTCGAAATTTCAAGATAGTCAGGGTAAAACGGATTTAAAAACTATTCAGAACAATTACTTCGGACTATTGGAGGCAATAGAAAAATTACAAAATCCTTCGGTGTTGTTAATGGAGTCTCTGCAAATAGTCCAACGTGTTCACGCACAGCTACGCGCGGTGAAGACGAAAAAAAATGTTTGTGTTCTAAAAAGGTTTGAAAGTTTTTTAGAGAAAGATTCTGATTTTGGGACTTAAGCAAATTTGTGGGTGCGTCAACAGAACCGTTAATTTTTCCCAAAGATATTTTAATTACGCAAATAAAATCACTAATGAGAACGTTTGTTTTTCATATAAACACACTTTTTCTTCCCGCACTCAACTGTGGAAACATCAAGTTTCAAAAAATTACTCACTTTGTTTTCCCGGGAAAACTTTACGACGATAAGTGTTTAGCACGTATTATATTTTATTTCTGACCATTTATTTTGTGTAAACTTTTATGCGCCCGCCACTGGCTGTTGGCGCAAACTGAGCAACTCTACTTATTAGTATGAATACCACTTCATTTGGGAATTATGGTCGTTTAAATTTGTGGGAAGTCTAAAAACTTTAACTTTCCTATTTTAAAGCAATTTTGAAGCGCTTAAACCCTTAGAGTATCGCCTAAGTAGAGTGGAGCGTCGAGCGTTTTGCAGGGCGATAAGTGCACCTACTGCTTATTGTAGCAAACGTTGCAAGTTTTGGATCACTCTTGTTTCCCACAATATTGTTTTACGAATTGTCCGCTTCAGGAATCCTATAACTATTTGTGTTGGTGTTTGCTCCAATTATTGTAGAAGTTATTTTAATTTCTTTTTCTGTGTAGCATCAAATTATAAACAGTATCATCAGTATTTGCTCCACGTAATTCCACTTTTATTGTCCACTTCTTGATTATACGCTAAATTCAGCGCATTTTTTTCAAATTAAAACTTGCCATTAATTAAAACTTTTCCTTAATTAAAAATCAAGAAGAGCCACCAAATTAAAAACAGATCACCCGTTTCTACATCATAGCGAAGCCGTTGAATTTGAAACGAAAAACGATAGAAATAAACAACAGCATACTACGCCACGATATATTTAAATTACACTTTAGAAGGGAACCTAATGAGCGAAATACGAGTCCCATAAACCCAAATTCCCGCGTGCTATATCTGTCTTTTTAATTTTCCCTTTTCCCTTGTTTTTCCCTTTTCCACCAATAAAGAAGCGACAATGCGCATAAATAACAATGATACCAGAAACAAAAGAAGAAGGAAACAAAGAAAGAAACAAAATAAGGAAGGAAAAAACAAAAGCAAAAAAAACTTTTGTTTTTCTCGAAGCTCTACCGTTGATTCCGTCCTCATTTTAGATTCACACCAGCGAAAGACGACATGAATTTCAGATTAATGCCGCCGTAGAAGAGAAAGAAGGAAGAGGGGAATGAAAACCGAGAATTGGAAGGGGGAGAATTTTCATAATTGAAAGATACAAGTTTTTCAATTAAAGTTGAAACGTTTTCGTTCGAAGTAATTCCGTCATTTCGATTCAATTATTTTTCTTTTTCTGAGAGGGGCCATGAGTAATACATCCTCTAAAGTTTTCCTAGTGCGGTACGGGTCGCATCTGCGATCTACACCTGGTTTCTTTTCCTTTTTTTGTGGCTTGAAAATTATCTCGTTACTTACAAGAGGTAAGTTTTAATGAAAAATGCTGTAGCAATAAAATAGTAAGTATGAATACATACGTTCTTCGAAAACGGTTTTATTACGAACCCTAGGTCCAGTTATTTCTCTCTTCAACGTAATTCAGTTTTCGAAATGTTAAACTAAGTAGTAACTCTCTTCACATAAATAATTAATTAGTTATTGTAGATCGTCCAGTAGAAGGATTGGCTGTGGTATATGGACACATCATGAATTAAAAGCTTTAAAAGTGGATGTAGCTGCATTTTATATAGAATTATGAATTGTTTACAATTAACCAGCAATTTTTCCCGAAAAATCCCGATTTATAGGGTTGGTCTATAACTGAAAATCAAGAGCCCCCAGATGGGGAAAAGGAATATCGACTTTAAATTTTTTACTGGATGTCGAACGATCATTTTCGAAATATACGACAACTTATTCACAACACCCGACGGCTAAATTTCGAAATGGATGCTGATTTGAATTCCCGCAGCTTACCGGGGGTTCCAAATTGCCACATGGAATAAGACGACGGGAAAAAGGGTAACAATTTTTTTTTTCACTAATATTTATATTACGTACCCTTTTAGTGAAACATTTCCCTTACCACAACATTAATTCATGGACGCAGTTTAGCCAAGCTATATAAAGGCACAAGACTAAGTTCGTTCGTCTTGCTGCGTGTGAAGCGGTTTCAAACGTGCGTCCATACGAATTAAGTGTTGTGGAAAGGGTTTTGTGAACTGTTTCAGTGCCCCAGTCCACATTTTTAAGTACCCTTTTAGTGTGATGGCTTCCGGTCTAGTTTATAAACCCGTTTCTTTAAGGTAAAATAAGATTAGTCTAAAAATGCTGATATTAAATTTCTGGTTGTGAAAATTTAATTTTTTCCAATTTCATTCAAATTAACTGCAAATTCAAGTTGGGAAATAGAGCTATTTCTTGGGCCCAAAAGTTTTGGTTAAATTCAGAAAAAGTATCAGTATTTTAAAATTAGTCAACTAGAGTTAAAGATATAGTTTACTTTTAAAATTTGTAACAACCTATGATTTTAGAATATTTTGAATGGTTAATTATCTCAACAGGATTGAAGACGTTATTGCAAAAAAGTTTCAGATAAAGAAAAGGTTCTCAAAAAAAAGTTTTAAATTTTTAGTCACCACTAACAAACCGAAACCTCCCGGAAATTTAAACCCCCTGCATTAGTTGAAACAGTCACATGGTCTTTTAGCAAAGAAGAATGACTTATTAAACAAAGGTTTTTGAAATACAAGAAATTTAAAAGCCTCCGGTTGAAGAAATTATAGTTGGCATAGAAAACGCGATCAGTAATTTTGATGATAACACAAAAAAATTTTATTCGAGCAAAAGTCAAATTTTAAAAAAAATGCAAAGGAATGCACCTGACATTGCACAAAAGATCAAAACATTGTTTGAAGACTAAAAAAAAAAAAATTGTTTTTATTTAAAAAAAAAATGTAGTCATCTTAGACAAAGAAGATTATTTTAGTCATAACACCACTTTTTCACAAAGTTCTTATTAAAATTATCAAAAAAACCTTTTTCTAAAATGATTACAGAAACCAAAAAGACCCTTTAGAAATTTAAAGGGTGTTTGGACAATTTAAGATTTTAACTATCAAACCCAGTACTACCAGGATGTATTGTTTTAAAATACCAACCCGGAAAAAACATGAGACCCAGTTTTGAATATCAAAGTCCAACTTCTTTCTTTCCCGGTGGTTATCAAAATTGAACCAGTTTCCCCACTTTTGGATTTTGGGTATTAAAAATTCTTACGAGTTCATTGAAAAAAATAAAAACATTGAGCACTGACAAAAAAATTTTGTTTTGTTTGACGTTTCATTGTTCCCTAGTGTTCCAGTTGATTTAACTTTGGAATATTTAGAAACACTTTTGTTAGATAACCAAATGGATAGAGAGGAAGTTACTAGCTTCATTTCTTTGACAAAATTTTTGCAAAAAACAAAATTTTTTCCAAATTAACAACACTTTTTATCAACAAACGGAAGGAACAGCAATGGGTAACAGCTTATCTCCGTTTATGGTTTACCCTTTATGGGAAAAGAAACTGACCTGAAGAATACTTTCGCTTATTTCCCTCGGCTTTGGATCAGATACGTCGATGACATTTTTTGCATCTTTGACATCAGTAAATGTTCAATAACGGATTTCATAGAACAACTTAACTCAAAATTTCCTCTATCAAATTTACCCACGAAGAAGAAAAAGACAACAGGATTCCTTTCCTCGACATGTTAGTAATAAGAAATAAAAATAAGTTAGAAATATAGGAAACCTACTAGTAATAATAGATTCATCTTACAGGATTCTAATCATTCATATGAACACAAATTTTCGGCTATTAACTTTTTGGTGCACCGGTTACTCAATTTTCCTTTAACGAAAGATAGATATCAAAATGAACTAAAAGAAATCATAAATATTTAACTTTAACGGATTCTCTGAAGATGTCGTCTATAATACTATTAGGAAACATAAGAATAGATTAAGAATTAGAAATGTAAGCACATTAGAACGCATTGACGGCCGTAATAATAAGAAATATGTTAAATTACCTTTTTACAGTTCAGTCTTGCTGCTGATGATGATAGCTTGGCTATCGAAACGTGCGTCCAGTACGAATTAAGTGTTGTGGTAAGGGTTTTAGTGAACTGTTTCAGTGTTCCAGTGCCACAGTTTTAGAGTATACTTTTATGTGGTGCGCCACTGCCGGTACCACCTTTTTAACAAACTCTAATAATGAGGCAACCTATATTAAGATGCATTCATCCTTAGCTATCTATATCTCTAAATGAATTTCTTTTGAAATAGAATATCTTACAGGGCAATTTAAAGGTTGAGTGCAGCAATTAATTACTACGAACCGATAATAGATGGCGCAAAACATCAAACAGAAGGTGTCCATGAGTCGCAATTCTATTAAGGTATTCTATGGATACGTCACTCAAATATTTAGTATATATAGTCGTACAGAGTTTCATTCTGCGTGAGTTCTCTCCTGACCGATCCCTTTACCGACGGTTTTCATATTGTCTGAGTTCCCTTAACTCACCGACGGTAAGTTTATATTGTCCGAGTTACCTTAATTCACTGACTAAAATTGTCACCAACCGAATTCCCTTAACTTGCCGACGTTCATTTTATATTGTCTGAGTTACCTTAATTCATCGGTTATAATCTTATTGGTTGATTTTACCGATTTGAGGATTCATTTCCGAGACACCGCCTATTTTCCCTTGCAAACAAGTTTTTTATTTGTCGTGTCATCTACGTGGTTTTAATCGAAATTTAGAACTTTGTTTGAATTTCATTTCGTTTTATTTTGTTTTAATCCGAATGTCGTTTGTTTTTTTTTTTCGTTTCTCTCATAAAATATGTACAATATAAATCAATATATAAAATCTTTCCTGTTTCCATTCTAACTAATTTAGTAATTAGATTGAATATCTGTGGGTAAAAGTATTTGCATTAAAATATTTGAAAAAGAATAAATTTGATTCAAGAACAAAATATTTCTAACCAAACACCTAACCAAAAAACTCTTTCCTACAAAAGCATGCCTTTTCCTCATTCTCAGAATTCCTCTCATTTCATAATAATAAAAAAGAAGGGGGGTCCTTTGCATCATTTTACTTACGCATATCATTTTGCGGTCACCTTACCCTCCCAAACGTTCACGTACTTGTGTACGGATAAGCTTAGGTTCTTCGTACACACACACACACACACACAACTTACCTTTCTCGCAAAATTCTCCCTCGTAATCCGGATTGCGGCATTCGCATATCGGGCCGCTGTCCGTCGAGATGCAGATGCCTCCGTGTTGGCACGGGTCCCGGACCTCGCACGCGTCGCTGCTGTTCCCCCTGAGAATCTGGAACAACGCATAACATAACTTAACCGTGCATGCCTCGAGATACTGTATGAATTATACGGATGCCGGCGCATTTTTACATTTTTGTTTTCTTTCCGTATTGTAAAGGAATGCTACATGTAACGTGCAATGTTTTTTTACGAGTTACATGTTCTACTTCTCTTAAGCATTGTTTATATTTCAGTTATTCGGGGAGAGTGGGGATGGTTTGGACATTTTTTGTGGTTTATTTGTTCTATTTTTTAAAACATCATATACCGAAAAAAAATCTTAGCAGTTATTACTAGAGCAACGCAAACTGCACTGAAAGCCAATGGCTGACGCATAAAAGTTTACACAAAATAAACACGGCCGGGACAATTCGGTATAAGCGTCAGTATAACTGCGACTCAAAAGCCGATCTGTTGTGTATGCATCTACGCTGTCGTATACTATATCGTAGTTCTACGTTTGTTTTGAAAATGTTTCCTACGTCGCGAAAATGACCAAAGTTGGACGGAATAAGAGAATTTATTGCAGAAATGCCTGATTTAAAGTGTGATGGCGCTAAAATTCAATGTGTAGTGTGTAAAATAGATTTAATGTGTTGGCCGAAAAGTGATTGTCTACGGCACGTAAATAGTGCAGGGTATGTTTCAAAAAAAAATTCCACACGAGATTATGACAAATTTAAATTTAATTTATGTGTTACCTTTATTGCATGTAATTTACCATTTCATTTACTAAGGAAGAAAGCATACGTCTCATTTTGGAATGAATATTCGGACATTAAGTTACCAAGTGAGAGAATATTACAGAGAGTTGTGCCGTCTGCTCGTGAGCATGTCGAGAAAAGAATTAAATCGGAGTTGCAAGATAAAAAACTGCGGTTATGTGTGGACGAAAGAACAGATCGTAAAAAAAACATTCTGTGGTTAATGTAATGGTACGCACAATGGAACCACATCGACCGTCACCCTCAATTTTACTAGCTTCCAGACGAATACAATAATGCACTGCCGAAGTAATTTCAATGTAGGTGTTAAATACATTGGAAAAGTTTGATCTTTCAACAAATCAACTGTTGATGTCTATGAGTGATGGTGCCGCAAACATGCTTGCTGTAGGTCGATCTCTTACAAAACATTGTGCTAACTTGTTGCATATTACATGTAAAATTCATACTCTCAGTCTCGTAGCAGATAGTATCAGAGAATGTTATCCCGAGGTAGACGCTCTAATAGCAATACAAAAGTGTGTTTGTAAAATTCCCAAAACGTATTCGGGAATTTCATAGACTATGCCCCGGTATTCCTGAACCACCACAACCTATTCTTACTCGTTGGTGAACATGGTTAGAGGCTGCATTTTATTATCTTAAATATTTTGAGAATATAAAGAACGTGATTTTAGAATTCGACCCAAGGAAGCTGCGGCTGTCAAGGTAAGCCGCTTAAATTTTAGGATAGTCAAGTTAAAACAGATTTGGAAATTATTCAGAACAATTACGTGGGACTAGCGGATGCGATAGAAAACTACAAAATTCTTCGGTGTCGTTAGTGGAATCTTTGCAAATAGTGCAACATGTTCACGCACAGCTATGCGCGATAGAAGACGCAAGAAATATTTGTGTTTTAGAAAGGTTTGAAAGTGTTTTAGATAAAGACTCTGATTTTGGCGCATTAAGACAAATTTGTGAAGGTGCGTCAACAGAACCCTTAAGTTATCTGAAAGATTATTTTACTTACGCAAATATAACGTCATTAGATGTAGAACGTTCTTTTCGGCATAAAAAACTTTTTCTTCAGCCGATCACTTTGCAAAACAATTTTGGGAAACATATCTAAGTTACAAATATTAAATAACATTATCCACTTTGTGATTTCACGGTAAATGTTTGAGCACGTATCCATTTAATTTATTTTGTGTAAATTTTAGCTCCGCCACCGGCTTTCAGCGCAGTTGCGTTGCTCTAGTTATTACTATAAAATTATGTCTAAGATATTATAATACATTGTGATGCAATTTACTTGAAATATAATTATCACATTTTTGGAATTTTTTGTATATTTTTGCAGTAAATTCTACTATATTGTACGTAGATTATACGTTAATTTTGTTGTTGTGCTAAGAGGTTCTGGATGATTATAGGGTAAGTGGCTTCAAACTCATTATTTTGGGCTTGTTTCATTATTTAGAATAGATTCTTTAAGCCAGTGGTCGCCAACCTTTTCAATGTGTTGAGCTACTTTGATAATTTTGAAACAAACAGTGAGCTACCTAGTCGTAAGCGACGTAAGCCAACCTAAATGAAATAATGGGAGTTATATTCGACATACATGTATTTATTTTTCTAATACAAATTTAAAACAAATAAACTAATAACTAATACATATGCATAATAAACCATACCTACCATTCTTTGGTGTTTGAAAAAAAAACACAATTTTTATGCAGCCCGATGGCATGTCCAAAAGATTTAATAAAAGGAAGAAAAAAAACAAAGAAGCGCATATTTTTAAAAAAAAACATGTGGATAAAAAAATGTTCCATGAGAAAGCTGAATTTTTTTAAAGTTTGCAGTATAGTTTGATACAACCATTTAATACAATTATCCCAAAGTTCATTTAAGGATTGCGGTATTTTTTTAATTAACTTCATATTGGAGAAAAAAGATTCACACAAAAAGGTTGAAATAAAAAATTTACTTTCAAGGAAATGACATAGAACTGAATATTTGCTTTGCTTTCTAAGGCCAGATACATTTTGTATTGAGACTAACGATTTTAAAGCTAAATCATTTTTAAACGCAATCACTTCCATTTCGTTGGGTGTCTTCGCCAAAGTTCTGCATAACACAAGTTGCAAACTGTTGGATATCAATTTTATGAAGGGAAACAACAAATTGCGACTAAATCAATTTCGTTGAAATCCTTAAACGTTTTTTGAAGTTATCCTTAAAATTTAGAAACTATTTCCGATATTTTTAAGGGTTCCCAATGGTTTTTTTAGATATTTTTCTGAAAGAATAGGAAAATGCTTTATGCGGGATTAGGTTTTTTCCCAAACTTTTTTTTGATAAATGCTTGTATACAAATCATTTCTAGCTTTTTGTCTCTTCCCCGAAGCTGCAAATTTTCATTTAATTTTTTTGAACCACAAGAAAAAACCCAAAAACTTGCCCGATTAATTTTCCATTCCGGGAAACGGTTCATCGCCTTGTTTTAAAAATTGAACCATGGCGATAGGACATCATTAAAACTTTTTATCTCGTCCTCTACTTAACCATGGACTTCAGAGTGAAGAGTGCTCCCCCTATTGACAGTCAATTTCATCGGCCAAGGTTTTGAATAATTTTTTGTAACCCGGGGCTCTAATTTTTTTCAAATTTTTCACCAATTTAAATTTTTAGTTTTAAAAATTTACATAATGTTTCTGATGGATAATGCTGTGGTAACAGAGAAATTGCGGGAATACTTTCATCTTTACGACATAACGCCACCAGACCCTTATCACAATCATAGCTGGAACGCCATTGGTTGTCAAGCCTACCATTTTCGATATTGGAATTTTTCAGAAGAAAAAATATTTTTTAAATGAGAAAACAACTCCAGCCCAGTAGTATGTCCTTTCAGTGGAATGAACATCAAAAGATCTTCTTTAATCGTCAAATCACTAAACTTTCTTAATTTACATCTCATTGCTTACCAACCACCATCTCACATAATCTAAACTAGGACTACGATTGCGATTGCCGGTTCCAAAAACGGAAAAGTCACGGGAGAAGCACCCGATTCTAACATGTATTTACCTGACTCAACAAAATTGTGTCAAATAAAAATGTTTATTCTTAAAAATGTGCTTTCACCCAAATAACCCTTTGTTGAATTAAATAAATAATTTCAAAGAAAAACATATTTGGATTAAAACCTTTTTCTCTGTCATAAAACCCCCCCCC
>JAROYC020000003.1:3203447-3230051 GCA_029619255.2 Dynastes hyllus | reverse complement strand
GCCGGGCAACAATGCTGAGAGTTGGTAGGATGTTGAAAATATGCTTTCCGACTCTTCTTCACGTAACATGCCTCATACACGCATGTCACCTCGTAGCAGAAACCACTTGAAAGAAGTATCTGATGGTGGCTAAGTTAATAGCATCTATCAAAAAAGTATTCATCAAATCTCCCAAACGCATCCGTGTATTCAAACAATTGTGTCCGAAATTACCACCACCACCTCAGCCTGTAATAACGCGATGGGGAACATGGCTTCGGGCAGTATCTTGCTGTCAGAAATATTTTTCACAAGTGAGAAATATCATCTTGAAACTTGATTCAAATGATTTTGCAGCAGTTCGAGATAGTCAGCAACTTTTTTCCAATTCGGAGGTTCAACAACAAATAGATGAAATTTCCATGAACTATTCTGAAGTTGCACAAGCTATTGAGCAATTAGTAAACAGTCACTTATCTGCACAAGACGCATTAAATTAAACTCTAGAAAACTTGACGAACACTATAGGAGTCGATGTTGCTCAAAAATTTGGTGCAATTTTAACGAAAAATCCCGATTTACAAAAGGTTCGGTCTATAACTGAAAATCAACAATGCCCAGATGAGGAAAAGGAATATCTGACATTTGCAAATCTTATTTCACTGGATGTCGAACGATCAGTATACGACAACGTATTCACAACACCGTTGACGGCTGAATGAATCGACAATGGAAGCGTTGCTGATGTTGCAATTCTACGCAGCTTACCAGGGCTGTTGTTAATTGCCACAGTGGACATCAAGACGACAGGAGAAGGTAACAATATTATTTTTCACTAATATTGTGTAGTACGTACCTACTCTTATGCGATGCGCCACTGCTGGTAGCACCTTTTTAACAAACTCTAGTTATAAATGTACAATTATTAATTTAAAATGTGTGATGTGAACAAGGCTAAAAAACAATCCTTTGCTGGCACATTAAATAAGTTTATCTGTGACTTTCCGGATTTGTTCTACGACGCCGACGGTGCTAAAATAGTTTGTAAAGTGTGCGAGGAACATTTGATGTGCGGCGACAAAGCGGACCGTAAATACCGAAGGATACAGAAATAGAAAAAAAAGGGCGCGCCAACGAGAACTGTCTTTATTTTCAATTCACTTGTCATGATGATAACCTGCAATTTGTCACTTCGCTTGCTCGAAGAAGAACCGTTTCAGAACTTTAGGTATAAGTACAACCCCGAGTTGAAGTTGCCAACTACGAAAACTACGAAAAATAAAAATTGTTATTGTAGGGTTGCACCTACGAGAGGTTGCGCTGGCGTATGTCTGAATCTAAAATCTGCGAAAATCAGCGAAAAACTGTAATCCAAAAATCCCTCACCGGCACACGGTCGTTAGCGGGTTTTTCACTGGTCTTCTTTCTTTTCGAGGGATGTCGTCCGCACTCGCCGAATTCCGGCGATTTTATTTTTCCCGCGATGTTTCAAATATTTAAAATAAACATTTTAAATTAAAATTGAATCCAACAGTTATATTTTACGTTTATTTTTTCTATATCAGGCCGAGAATTTATGGCTCCAAACACCATTTGTACATCCATCTGCACAGACCGCTTCCAAATACATCCGTATTATAAAAGCCCTTGAGCAAAAATGAAGCAGATATACACAATACGAACATTTGGATTTGTTCCGCTATACAGTTTCGTTCCTGTATAAAGCAACGTAAAACTGTGGAGATTACAGATACGGCCTCCTCTAGCTACATACTACGTAGTACATATTATATGTCGTATTCGTTCACTAAGAGGTTTATCAACATTTACTATTTTGAATACATAGCAAAAGGATAAGGAGCGTAACAGAGGGGAGCAATGTTTTACCGGCAATTTACCTTCGCTAGCTTTTAAAACGCGAAGATCCGGCGAAAAAGAGAAATTCACAATGCCTTTTGTTTTTTTTCTCCTTCTCGGTTATTTTTTCTTTTGTTCTTACTTTTAGCGCTGGGAAACTTGCCGTCTATTTCAGTTTTAGAATGGTTTCAGTGAGTTTATCGTCCTCGGCGATGCTTGCTATCGATTTTCTTGAACGCGCGGAGAACCTATGTAAGTATATAGTATATTGTGTATATAGGGGCCTAACAACAGATGCCGGTGAATATACCATTAAATTTTATCGGAAAGCATGTTTTTATACTTATCTGTTGTTTACGACGTTTTGCGCCCCAGTTGTATCCCCAAACACCCAGACTTTCCCGAACTTTCGATTCTGTGGCGGGGAGGAGAAAGCTCACTTTTGGAATTAAGTATTAATTGAAGCAAGCACGTGGTGTTAGTAAAGCACTAACTTAATCAAATTTAAATTTGATCAATAATGATAGCAAGAATTGTGGGGTAGTATGGCAAACAACACTAAGTTGTCACTATATTGCCTGACACGTAGCCGTTCATCTTCATACAAAATAGAGTAAGGCAACGGTACTTTTTCGTCAAATTTGTGTTTCTTCCGTCTATACCATATATGGGCAACCCCCGGCCCCCGGGCCGGATCCGGCCCTCCACCAGCTTCAATCCGGCCCGCGAGATAAATTCAAATAACGCGCCAAAAAAATTAAAGATTTAGCACACATAGTTTATTTGTAATTACCGTCAACCAACCTAAAACTGTATTTATTCAAATCATAAAGACTAAAATCGATAAATAATATTATTAAGCGTACGCAATGGAACGCCATAGATCGAGTCAGAAATAGTCGTTAGAAAGAGACAAACAGATAAACATTCGGGAAGGCGCCCGATGACCTCGAAGCGCTCCAGAGCCGACTGTTATTCATAACGCGGCTAGCATCGCATATTCGCGTACGATCGAGAGTATTCTAGTTGCTTATTGCGGGTAATATATAAACTGCTCAGCGCGCGTGTCAACTCATTACTTCTTAACAACTGATAAGAAAAGACGCGGGAAATATTCAAGCAAATTCAGCTCAGAAGAAAAAAAATCTATCAAGATGTCTGGTTTATAAAAGCGGAAAGTGGACACAGAATGTCGTCAATTCCAAAACAAATGGACTGAAGAATCCTTTTTTATTATGCACAGTGGTAAACCTATGTGTTTGCTGTGCAATGAAACAATTTCTGTTTTAAAAGAATACAATATGAAGCGGCATTACTCCAGCAAGCATTTCGCTCAATATAAATTACTTACGGGCCAGTTAAGAAAGGATAAAATTAAAAAACTCATTGCCGATTTAGGGAAACAGCAAGAAATGTTCCATTCACAAAGATCAAATCTAGACAGTGTTGTTAAAGCTAGTTTTATAGTTAGTTCCAAAATAGCGAAAACATCGAAGTTATATTCTGAGGGGGAGTTTGTTAAAGAGTGCCTAGTAGATGTTGCAGAACTTTTGTGTCCAGAAAAGAAAAAAGAGTTTGAGAAAGTGAGCTTATCGCGACGTACTGTTCGACGTACAGATATGATGGCTAGTGATATCAAAAAAAATATTGACTGATAGACTAGGCTTGTTTTCAAGCATTTTCGATTTCTTTGGATGAGAGTACAGATTTATCTGACACAGCCCAGTTAGCTATTTTTATACGAGGTGTTGATGAAGAATTTGTAATGACAGAGGAATTACTGGCTTTACGGCCGCTACAAGGAACCACTACTGGAAAAGATATTTTTGCCGAGGTGCAAAGTATTTTTGAGCAATATGGTTTGCAGTTGTGTAAATTAGTTGGAGTGTGCACAGATGGTGCGCCTTCAATGGTCGGTCCACGAAAAGGTTTTATCGGAATTCTGAAGGGAAGAGCAACCGCTATGAATGTGCAAGAATGTGATTTAATAATTCTGCATTGCATGATTCACCAACAAAACTTGTGCTCTAAGTCCATTCGACTGAAGAACGTTATGGATGTGGTAGTAAATACCATCAATTTTATTAGATCCCGCGGTCTTAACCATCGCCAGTTTAAAGCATTTTTGGATGAACTCTCTTTACAACGCGATGATGTGACATACTGTTGCGAAGTAAGGTGGCTAAGCAAAGGCAAAATGCTAAAAAGATTTGATGACCTTAGAAAAGAAATAGCTGATTTTATGGAAATCAAAGAGAATACATTGCCGCAAATTTGTGATCCGACATGGCTTTGTGACTTGGCATTTCTGGTAGACATCACAGGACACTTAAACGATCTGAACTTGAAGCTTCAAAAACAAGGGCAATTGGTAAATCAGTTGTACAGTCATCTTAAAGCTTTTACCCCAATATTGATCATCTTGTTTCTCAGCTTCAAACTCAAGTCTCTCATTGATTTTCATTTGATTTTTCTATCTTTTGCTTTTTATTTGTTTGATTATGCTATTATAATTCTAATAAATAAAAAAATGTGTGAATTTTTAACGCCTTTTTATTCACTACTACCTACTTATTTCTTACCTACGGCACGCAACCTAATTAAGTCCCGAAATTACGCCCTCAGCTAAGCAAAGGTTGCCCATACCTGGTCTATACATTCTAAATTTAAGACATGCAAGCTGTACGGCACAAGATGAAAGAGCCTTTTGTCAATGTAGCACATTACTTAAATCATATGATCATTTTCCCCTAATAAAACAAAAAGACAAGGGTAATAAAGTAGTGCGCTCTCTCTGTTTAACAGATTTGTGTTCCTTTTTATGTAGATGGTTTTATACGCGTTCAATTCTCTCGGCGAAGTTACGCCCTTAATTAATTTCAGGTTTTCTAATTTAATATGCCCGGTTTTGTTTATGCGTTGTGCTACACTTGTCGCTTCTGTCTTGCCGTACCTGTAGAACCTAGATCCCACCATGAAATGTTATGTAAGAAACGCGTGCGAAATTACGATTTCGAAAAACTTGAACGATGAAAAAAGTTTAAGAAATAACGCAGGTAATCTCAGGACTATTTAAGAGCCTCAAAAATAAGTACTGCTTTTATTTAAAAGCAGATAAAGGGAACAAAATAGTCATTCTGGACAATCCAGATTATTTCAACCGCGTCAATAATTTGCTATCATCAGGACCTTATAAAGAATTAAGAAAAAATCTGTTAGCATGATTAGAGAAACAAAACTGGTTTTGAAAAATTGATCAAAACTCATTAACGCGAACCTTAAGTTAAAGCTGTCAATTCCAAGCCCGTCAGTTCCAAAAATGTATTGTCCACCAAAAATCTGCAAACCAGGAAAATCCATGATAATTTCAGGTATAGATTACGAATATAAAAATTTACCCATTAAAGTACGAGAGCGTATTGATAACTAATGCCTCCATGGCCATAACTTTTATAATAATGGGCCAGACAGTGTCAAAAGTGGTTTGCCATTTATCTTAACTCTTAGTACATAAGTTTCCCTAGTGATGATTCGCAGCAACATCGCGTTTGCACACGACAGTTCTGAAAATGGCGACCGGCATGGACGTGCGGTTAAAGCAACGAGCTGTCTTCGAATTTGTGTAGCGCCCATTGACATCCATCGAAGGTTAAGTGCCGTGTGCCGTGATGCGTGTGTTGATGTGAGTACTGTTAGGAGGTGGGTAAGGACTGTGAAAGAAATCTTGCTAAAACGGATCTCCAAGATCAGGCACGCAGTGGCCGACCAGTGTCTGCGTGTGGTGAAAGGCAGGTAGCTCTCGTGAATGAACTGGTTCGCGAGAATCGACGGTGTAAACAAACTGACATTGCCAATAGGGTGGGTATTTCACAAGAAAGAGTACATCACATTATCTGCAATGTGCTAAAGTACAGGAGAATATGCGCACGTTGGGTGCCCCGAATGCTTACTGATGAAATGAAAGCCAATCGAAAACAAATTTGCAAGCAACTCTTGACTCGAAATGCAGAAGGTGATGCTTTTCTCCGTAGAATTGTGACCTGCGACGAGTCGTGGGCACATCATTACGACCTTGAAATGAAACGTCAGTCCATGGAATACATACATAAGGGTTCGCCACAATCGAAACAATTCAAAACAGTTCCATCTGCCGGGGAAGTCATGATTACCGTTTTCTGGGATTGCGAAGGCAATTGAATTTTTGGTATATGGTAACACCCTAACAAATCTGAAGCGACGGCTGCGTAGGGTTCGTCCAGACAAAGTGTCAATTCTGCATCATGACAACGTTCGGCCTCACACAAGTCAGAGAACGCGTATAGCATTGGAGAAGCATGGGTTTCATGACGTTTTAACTCATCCACCTTATAGCCCAGATCTTGCGCCTTGTGATTCAAGGGCAAGCGTTTCTCTTCGGGTGCAGAAGTGATAACGGAGGTGCGGAAATGGTGCCATGCGAAGACTTCAGCCTTTTTCCGTGACGGATTTGCGTAGCTCGTTGTACGTTGGCGTAAATGTATTGTTGTCAATGGCGATTATGTGGAAAAGTGATTATATCAGTGGGCAGTGGACAGTTTATACTACCATTTCACACTTATATGTAAACAATATATCTATTACTAATAAAGTTATAGCCATGGAGGAATTATTTTTCAATACGCCCTCGTAGATAGCCTGAAAGTAGGAAATTCACAAGAAAAACTGGAAATAGATATCTATAGAAAGGAAACAAACACATTACGATCAATTCTAACCACTGTGGACAACACAAAATGGCGGCAATTAGTTTCTTAATTAATAGATTGGTAAAATTCTCTCCGAATAAAAGTAGGTACAATAAAGAGCTTAAATTCATAAAAAATGTAGCTATTTACAATGGTTACTCTTCTATAGACGTTGACCGCATTCTTAAGAAAGTCCAGCATAGGCATTATGTAAGAAATTTCATGACCTTGATCCCTATAGAAACCCACCGACAGAAAATTTGTGGAACTTCCCTTTCACAGGATATCGAATGGTATTGGTAAAGTTTTTTGGGAACAAGATATGAATGTATGTTTCAGTTCACGTAATACATTCGAAAACCTTCTTGGCAATCCAAAAGACCAACCGGACATGAAAGAAAGGTCGGGAATGTATAAAATCGCATACGATGACTGTGATAAAGCCAATATCAGACAAACGAGGAAGACTATAGGCACTAGGATCAAAGAACACATGGCGCATTACCACTACGGGAGAATTGAGACACAACACATAAACGAAACCGAGCATAATACTATATTATGGTTATACTTTCTTTTATTAATACCGTTTGGGTTATCGAAATTTTTGTCGGATTACTAAAAGGGGAGTTTAAACTCAATATTGCTACACTGTATTTTGCTTTATTACAACATTATTACCTTTACCTCGATTTAAAATTCTAACAGTCCTTAAATAAAGAATCTTCCCAACAGATAGTCCCCAATAATCGAATTGTTTCCACGAGAAGCCCCTGCATCTTATCGCACATTTTTCCTTTTATTTGCTTATGATAAATGTCGAAAGTAAACGTTGCGACATTGAAAATCCATCATCTCGCGAAACGCCTCGAAAATATCTTTAATATTGAAATTTCCACCCAGAAAACGCGCCTTGGTGCTACAAAGAGAAAATACGCATTGCCAGGCGTCAGACCCCAAATACACCGCCTACAGTTATCGACGCGATATGCATCTCAAAAAGATCGGAGGAAACAATTTGTCCGTTGAACTGTTCTTTCGGGAGATATTCGGGACCTCCAATATCTGGTGGATATCGCGGCACGCTTCAAAGAATAGTATTGAAATGGTTGCTATGTCAACGTGGTTCCAGACCCGAACACGTGCATGCTTTGGAAGGAAGCGATTTGGAAAGAGGATTGCCGAAAATATATTGTAAATCGATTCGTGATTTATTGTCGTTGTTTAGGGTTGATTTCATTTAATGCGTCAGGGATATTTCAACACTTTTAATAAGATCGGTTCGTTTTACCATCGTTTATTTTCGAAAAAAAAAAGAATCAAACAAATATAGTTATTTAATTCAACAAAGGTTTTTTTTTAATGAAAGCACGTTTTTTAAGAAGAACAGATTGAATGTACAAACTTTTTATTTGACATAATTTCGTTGAGTTACACAAACATACGTTAGAACCGTGCACTTCGCGCATCGTCGACAATTTCCGTTGCGTGAACGCAGGGCAATTGCAATCGTCCTAGTTTAGGTTATGTGAGATGGTGGCTCGTAAATGGTGAGATGTAAATGATGAAAATAATAGGTAAGTACGATAATGGATTTATATATTTTTGTTATTGGATAACTAACGTTAAATTTTCTGTATATATAAAAAATAAAATAGTTGCCACAGATTGGTGAATATCAGAATTCCTGTTTGTTTTAGGGATTAGCGAAAATTACAAAAATTCCATTTTGTACTGTTTATTTATAAAACTTATTTGCATCGTTACTTTTGATGCAAAATCTTCTGTAATTGTCAATAAATCAAGAAATGATTTTTTACATCAAGAATAGCACACTTCGTTGGGACCCTTATGACTAAAGACCGGATTATATGCACAAAGAAAACCTATAAATATGCGTATATATATGCACGTTTTGTAGTAAAAATATGTAAAAAGCCGAACAAAAGTCGGACAAACAGAAACGCGAACTGAAATTGAAAGTTTTAAAAGCCAGATTTAGTTTTGGTTACATGTTTCTTCCGTATCGGCTTTTAAAATTTTTAATTTTAGCTAGCGCTTCTGTTTGTCTGACTTTTCCTCCATCTTTGGTCTGCTTCTGAACAGGGTTTGAACGGCTACTGAACGGCTACTGAACGGCTTCTGAGCGGCTTTTAAACAGGTTCTGAACGGCTTTTGAACGGATTCTGAACGGCTTTTGAACGGGTCTTGAACAACTGGCCGTTTATTAAGGAACGGCTTTTCAACGGGTCTTGAACGGCTTTTGAACAGGTCTTGAACGGATATTGAACAGGTCTTGAACGGCTTTTGGACGGCTCCTGAACAGCTGCAGCACAGCTTACAGTTCTCGTCATACAGATCCTTCATATACTTGCAGTGAAGTTCGTACAAAACCGTTCACGCGTTTTAAATTTCCCACCAAACCAAGTACATCCTTCGCACGCGTTTCAAAAGGGGCGGGGCCTATGACATCATAGCCAGAAGTAGGAGTGGTGGGGATAAAAAGTAAATTTGGAGCCCCTATGTTAAATCTTATGGAATTTTTGGCCCTTAACACTTATAATTAGAGTAACCAAAACTTGCGGACTCGCATAGGCGTCGGTATTACGGGTTAATATAAGAATACGAAAAATTCATAAATAAACTTACTTGCTAATTATTCAACAAATTAGAGGCATCAGGATGTGAACTACTGTAAACTTGCATCATTGCATATATTTTCACAGTTACTTCTTTAAACCTTGTGCGTCGTCAAGAAAAAATATTCTTATACATAGAAAACGATCTCTCCACATCTAAGGAAGTTACATCTGCATGTAGAAACTGTTTTTCAAAATCACTAAAAAGTTCACTATTCTTACACTTATTATAAACGGCCTCTAAAGTATTAAAATCGGGATTTTTCCTTAAAACATCTGCCAATTTTTGACTAGCGCATAATCCTGGCGTATCATTTAATGTGTGTAATTTATTTTTTACACTCTCCACTATGTCTAATGATTCCTGCAATGACAATTCAGTACATTGTAGTTTTCTGATGGCATCTAGTAATACTGTATAATTGGTACATATTGTTGTTAAATCTTCTAAAAGTTGAGGAATTTGAAATTCTCTTTGACTTTCTTTAATTGCTTTGGATTCATTCCGATTAAATCGCATTATAACTGATTGAATTTGTTGAAAATGGATCAAATAGTAAGAAGCTGCTGTTAGCTAAGTACCCCATTGCATTAAAATTGGTTCAGGAGGTTCTGGAATACCTGGACAAAATTTACGAAATTCTTTTAAACGTTTAGGAGATTTACGAAACACTGCTTTAGTACTTCCAATTATCCGATCAACGTTTCCGTAATGTTGTCGAACAACTTCACCAACTAAATGCAAAGCATGCAGCACGAAGGTTATATGTATTAAGTTAGGAAATATATGTTTTAAGGATCGCCCAACACTTAACATCGTTGCTGCACTATCTGTCACAATCATCACAACTTGGTCTTGGGCAATTTTAAATTTTTTCAAAGCGTTCATTATCATTTTTTGAATATTTTCCGCGGTACATTGTTGAACACGTTTGTAAGCTAACAAATATCGAGATGCTGTGTTCTCGCTAGATAAAACGCGAGCTATTACATTCACAATACTGTTTTTCCTTGTATCGGTCGTCTCATCCACGGTAATCCATATTTTTTTGGAACACAAATCACGTTTACACACATTTTCTAGCATCTCTTTCATTCGCGGCAAATGATTCTGTAATTGTGTTTATGAGGGTAATGGGTACTTTGGAACGTATTGTCGCCAAAACGTTTTAAAAGCTGCTTTTCTCACCAACGACAACGGAAGATTACAAGAGGTAAACATAATTAATAAATGTACGAGGAATAGTGTATAAGGTATTTCAGTTCTTGCATTTCTCATATGCTTAATACCATTGACATGCCTCTGGCAATCAGTTCTGTCCAATGCAGCCAAACGAACATTGCATATTAAGCAAAAAACTGCACTACCGTCATATTTTAAATGGGGAAAAAGTGACACATACTTATGTACATTAGTAGCAAATCTATTACGAGGCATTGTTTTCTTAGGTATGTAAATATTAGTTCTATAAGAAACGATACACTAATTATGTGCTTGGTATAATACTACAACACACAAAAAACACCAGCTATATTTTCAAAAGCGACACGTAAGTACATAACCTTGACCGTTCGACTAATCTCTGCAACAGCTCAACCGGTACTAAAACGAAATCTCTCTTAGCGCGGTTTAACATGATTTATATTCAAGGTCGACACTACATACCTGCTTCTCTACCGGTTTAGTTTATTTATGAATTTTTCGTATTCTTATATTAACCCGTAATACCGACGCCTATGCGAGTCTGCAAGTTTAGGTTACTCTACTCATAATTATAATAGTTTCTGTTTGGGTAAATTATCAAAAATTTGCTGTGGAATAGAACAATCGCCGGTCTTTCGCGATTTAAAATAAAAGAAAATTGAGCGAGACTATTAAAATTTCATCAATCTTTATTCAGCCTTCGTCGGATTAAAGTGTTTCTTAACTCCGGTCCCAATTTAATGTGTTCGATTGTGAAATCAAAGTATTTATTCCAAGAGAAAAAGGGTTAAATTTCAGAGCAGGCAGTTTCCTGTAGAGATTATTATAAACAGAGAGTTTATATAACATTGGCATCGTTCGAATTTCAAGGTTGGTTACATTTATAATTTGAAAATTCGTTAATTTCGTTTTATTAATTTGGAAACCCACTGAGGATTGAAAAATTTAGTTTAAGTTAGAAAATTTAACAATTTTCCCAAAATCCCGTGAGAAAAATATTTCAACACTTTTCTTAAGTGGAAAAAAAGCGTTAGGAAAATATTTCCTTATTCATTGTGGGTAATTGAAATGGTAATTGTCTTTAATTGAGGCAGGCTGTCTTGAAACAAGTAAAGAAAAAAAAACAGTTAGTTTAAGAAAATACCACCAGCAATGATTTAACTATAGTTCCAACGTATTGGTTTACTTCGTACAAGGAAGATGGCTCTGTATAACAATGTGGTTGTCGCATGAAGCCACCCTGACTTACATTGAAAATTTTGAAATGATAGCTTCATGACGAAACCACTGTGCCTGAAAGGGTTAATACGGATCACCCTTTTTAAAATAAACTTATCATTTATCTTAACGTTATTTAATTACTAAATAAATATCTAAGTAAGCGAACGTTCCCAATAATTAACTTGTAAATTTCAACTTTGAAATATGACCGAAGCAGATGGCGCTGATTCTAATTAAACTTGTTACGAGATTTCGATCAAGACTGAAGACGGGAATAAGTTTTAATTAAATTTAAGCATGAATTTATTCAAAATATGTATACGTAGCTCGTCTTATATCACGTAAACAGCTCTATCGTGAAACAATTTTATTTCTGGTTGAATTTCTGATGATGATGTTTTCAATAATTTTATATCATAATTGATCATTTTGCGATCGTTTTAATTAAGTGTGCCTTGAAAGAAAAGAAAACAATTTAGTCAACTGTCAGAGTCAAGTTTTTTAGGCTAATACAACTTATATACCTTTCATTAAAATTTTCATTTTTGGTTTTTTTGTTCGAGCATTATTTCAATCAAGAAGGCCATGTAACAAACAGAAAGAAACAGAAATTTGAGAGGAATACATTACACGTAGTTCTAAATTGAAAACGTTAATTGAAATTTTATAATAACTTATATTTCTTAATGTCGTAACATTATAAAAAAAATTAGGTAACAATTTAAAACTAAATTGTTTTCAACTTGACCGCCTTCTAGTTTAATACATTTTTTGACTGTATATACACCAGGACACTAAAAGCTCTTGGAGGTCGTAGAACTGCAGCTCCAAAGGTATTGTCTTAACTTCCTCTGGCAACCTCTGGCAATTTATTACATAACCTTGTCCCTCATACGCCGAGGCAAAGGCATACAGGCCAATAACCCTATCAACCTTCATCTTGAAGACCATGGAAAAACTGTTTGAAAAGTATGTCAGGGAAACCTCTCTAATAGAAAGGCCATTACATCCCAACCAGCATGCCTACCAAGCAGGTAAATCATGTGAAAGTGCCTTGCATCAGCTCGTGTCGCGGGGGAGGCATCCCTAAACAATCAAGAAATTGCATTAGCTGCGTTTCTTGACATAGAAGGTGCGTTTGATAACATCTCATTTGCATCACTATTACAGGCTGTGAACAGCCATGGAGTAGACAACACTGTCTATAGATGGGTTGGAGCCATGCTCCATGGTAGACAAGTAGAGGCAGCATTGGCAGGTGAGACGATGCAGGTGTCTGTCGCCAGAGGATACCCGCAGGGAGGGATATTATCACCTCTATTGTGGGATATGGTGATAGACGAACTGCTGATCTTGCTAAACAATGCTGGCTACTATACACAGGGATATGCTGATGACATTGTAATCCTCACCAGTGGGAGAAACGCCAGCATAATCTCAGAACTAATGCAAAGAGCATTAAAAATGATAGTATGGTGAAGTATGGTGCAAGAAGGAGAACCTTAGAGTAAATCCTGGAAAAATTGCACTTGTACCCTTCACTAAGAAAAGGAAATTGGACGGTTTAAGGGAGCCGATTCTTTGCAATGAAGTAGTACAGATCAGTCAGGAGGCTAAGTTCTTAGGTGTAACCTTGGACTCTAAACTGAACTGGAACTCATATTTACAAAAAATAACCGACAAATGTAAGAGGGTGTTAATGACAACCCGTAGAAAGTTGGGAAAACATGGGAACTCAAACCAATATGACGTACTGGCTGTACACTACGGTGGTAAGACCCATGATAACTTATGGCTGCCTCGTTTGGTGGCCTAAGATCACACAGAAGCATGCGATAAGCAGTCTTTCCAAAATTCAGAGACTGGCATGTCTATGTATAACAGGAGCTATTAAAAGCACTCCAACAGCTACTATGGAGACCATAAACCTACCTCCTTTTGAGATTTATATAAAGGGGAGAAGCCAGAATGGGGGCATACAGACTGAAAAATACTAGAACTGGAGATCCCACAGTGGATCTGGGCACACCAGAATAGAAGCAGTAGTAACAAACCCTATCTATATGGGTAGTGATACAACAATCTCCAGGATCTCCTATGACAAACCTTTCAAAGTTTTCTTGAATTGGGAAGAATGGAGGGATGGAGAGGGGAAAACCGGGGAACATAGTCTGGTACAAGATGGGTCCAAACGGGCACTACATCTGGCGTTGGTGTATATGAGGAAAACCAGGGGGTACAAAATAGTGTATCACTTGGGCGATACACCACGGTATTTCAAACAGAAATATATGCTATACAAACCTGCGCGTGGAGAGTCTGCGTCGGCGACCGCAGGGTGAGACGATTTGCATTTCTCTGACAGTCAGGCAGCCTTAAAGGCACTAGCACCTTATCGCTAACCTCCAACTAGTATGGGAGTGCCTGCAAACCCTAATGGCTCTGTCTAAACACAACAAGGTCACACTGGTGTGGGTGCCAGGGCACAGGGACATAGCGGGGAATGAAATTGCAGACCAGCTAGGAGGGAAGGGTTTAAAAATGAATTATATAGGCCCTGAACCGGGTCTAGGTATTACCAAGAGTGCAGTGCGTGGTGCAATTAATGAGTGGATTATAACACGACACCAATTAAATTGGAAACATGCAGCTGGACAAAAGCACAGCAAACGGATGATGGGAAGACCGTCGCAACACCTGACTGCTGACCTGCTTGAATTAAGCAAGATACAGCTTAGGGCAGCAACATGTCTATTAACAGGACATGGCTGTTCGAGATTCCACTTGCATAAGATGGGGATCTACAAAGATGAGCCCTTACGTAGACTTTGCAATGAGGAGGAGAAACAGCCCTCTATTATTTTCGAATGTGCAGCGTTAGTCAACGCAGATTCGCTATGCGAAGCACAATTGAACTACCAATGGAGAAAGATTTACTACATAGGCTCTTAAACCTGATTGCGGGAATAAGCTGTTCAAGTAAAACAAAACCGAAGCAGGAATAATACAATAAGCTACTAAGCTTCAGTGTTAGGGATGTAAAGACCAGCCCTGCTCTGGTAGAAAAATCAATCAATCCCCAGTAGTCAATAGGTTTTTGGGAACTGGGTGATACGGCCAGTGCCTGACTTTCGGCCTGAAACATATTGTTGTCTTACACGGAGAAAAATGCATTGTCAAAATAAAGATAAATATTGTTTTTTTACAATATTTTCAATGACAGCAACACTATTTTGTAATAAGTATAAGAAAATTCTTGTTAAATTTGTATATTTAAAATTAATATACATACCTCCTTTTTAATTCTTTTACAACACAATATACTAAAACATACACTGTATGGTTTGTTATTATAACAACATTAAAATCTTACAATATCAACTTTATGTTATACGCAGTAATTAGAATGTTATTACTGCGTACAATATAAAGTTGTTATTGTATGATTGTTAAATGTATTAGATGGTATTTTTAAATTTTAAGGTGCGATGTGTTGGAAAACAAAACGCGTTACTTTATATGAACTTATTTATGCTTATAACTACAGTTGCTCACTAATGCCAACGTGCAGTGGCGGAGGTTCGATGCAACCCTCAGTATAATTCCGAGTCTCAACCAGATCTGTTGTGTATACATGTACGCTGCCGTAAATACTATTTCGTAGTTCTACGTTTGTTTTAAAAATGTTGCCTACGTCGCGAAAACGACCAATGTTAGACAAAGGTCGAAATTTATAGCAGAAATGCCTGACCTAAATTATGATGGCGTTAAATTCAATGTAGTTTGTAACACCTTTAATGTGTTGGTCCAAAAGGGATTGTCTACGTCACGTAAATGGTAAACAGCATTCTTAAAAAAAATTGCACACGATACTATGACAAATTCAAATTTAACATATGTGTTACCTTTATTGCATGTAATCTACCGCTTAATTTACTAGACAGAAAGCGTATGTCTTCTTTTGGAATAAATATTCGGACTGCGAATTTCTAAGTCGGGCATCGTTACAAAGAATTGTGCCATCTGCTCGTGAACATGTTGAAAAAAGGATTAAAACGGAGTTGAAAGATAAAAAACTGTGGTTATGTGTAGACGAAATAACAGATCCTAAAAAAAAAATTCTGCGGTTAATGTAATGGAACCATATCAATCGTCACCTTCAATTCTATTAGCCTCCAGACAACAATGTACTGCCGAAGTAATTTCAAAGTTAGTGTTAAATACATTGGAAACGTTTGAACTTTCAACAAACCAATTTTTGATGTTTTGAGTGATGGTGCCGCAAACATGCTTTCTGTAGGCCGGTCTCTTAAAAATATTGGGGCTAACTTGTTACATATTACGGTAAAATTCATGCTTTAATCATGTGGCAGATAGTATTAGAAAATGTTATTGAGGTAGACGTTTTAAATAGCTACAAAGCAGTGTTTGTCAAATCCCAAAACGTATTCGCAAATTTCACAGACGGCCCCCGTTGCTGAGCCACCAGAACCTATTCTTACACGTCGGGAACATGGTTCAGGCCGGTTTTATTATCATAAATATTTTGAGAATTTTAAAGGGACGTGGTTTTACAATTCGATCCAAAGGAATCGGCTATCAACGAAAGCCAGTCGAAATTTCAAGATAGTCAGGTTAAAACGGATTAAAAAACTATTCAGAACAATTACTTCGGACTAGTGGAGGCAATAGAAAAAATACAAAATCCTTCGGTGTCGTTAGTGGAATCTCTGCAAATAGTGCAACATGTTCACGCACAGCTATGCGCGTAAAGACGCAAAAATTTTGTGTTCTAAAAAAGGTTTGAAAGTGTTTTGGAGAAAGATTCTGATTTTGGCACATTAAGACAAATTTGTGAAGGTGCGTCAATAGAACCGTTAAGTTGTTCCAAAGATTATTTTAATTACGCAAATATAACGTCACTAGATGTAGAACGTTCGTTTTCTGCATATAAACACACTCTTTCCTCACGCCGCATTCGGTTTGCCAAAACAACTACGGAAACATATTTAATGTTGCAGAATATTTAAATACAAAATTTTTCACTTTGTGATTTCACGGAAGATTCTTAAGACGGTAAGTGTTTGAGCACGTATTATATTTTATTTCTGGCCATTTATTTTGTGTAAACTTTTATGTGCCCGCCACTGGCTGTTGGCGCAAATTGAGCAATTCTAGTAATTAAGTAACAATATTGCTAACATTACCAACTGTTTTTTTTTAAATTTCACCTCAAAATCATAATATTTTTAAATGGTCCTAATTCGATGGGCAGGAACTGTAATTTAAGACCCCAATTTAGCATTCGCAAACCCAACTACAATCTAGGTATATGAAGTTTGCTTGAAATTTGAAATTTCCAGCGCCTATTTAAATTTCCACATTACAGCATGTACATCTGCGTTGGATGTATGTATATTCGCCCGCTATGTATGTGTACATAACGTAGAAACGAATCGATAACTGCATATACAATACCTATTTACATTTACACATCGGATCGCATCTAGATCCACATTAATACGCAAATGCAAACCTATGCTCGTTTCCAAACAAAACAAACCCAGCAAATATACTGTAATACTCGTATATACCTGATATAACGCGGAAAAATATGAGCAAGTGTTGAAAAGTTGGGTGCACTAGATCTGTAATACAGATGTATGAATATATGCATGCACACGCTCTTGAAATTCTGTTTTGTTAGAGGAGAATGAGGAAAATGAATATTTCATGGATTCAGACATGAAAAGGAACCAAATTCCTAACTTTGTTAAGCGTTTTAGCCATCGGGTAGACTCGGAAAGGTGCGAATGTAAATACGGAGAACAAAGATAATTTTAAAAATACACTACTGCTTGATGAAATTGCATCATCATTACGGAATACATTTTATATCAAAATAATAAAATCTAAAGAGGAAAAGGGAATTATTTTAAACCTTTTTAGAAAGTAAGTTACAATCTTCTAATCTGTCGATAAAGAAATAATGTAGGAGGGTATTCCGAAAAGTTTCAAGCCTGCCATGTTGGGCGCTCACTTGCTGTTTAATAGTCGTTTATTTCGATGTTAGTGTCACTGTAAAAAGGGTACACTTCTCACACTAGAGCTAGGCGCAAGCTCCTTAATCACATGTATGCAGAAAGATGCTCTGAAGAGGAATTTTGTTTTATAGGTTCACATATGGAATTCAAAGGGAAGAAAAACGCATCATACCGTCCCTGGGAGATGCTGATTTGGCTGCACTCGAGGTATGATTCGATCACGCATCCGAAACACTCGGGTTTTTGGACGAGGGCGATTTTAAGGAGTCCCCACAACGAGTTTCCCGCCCGGTCCAACGTCCTCCTCGAGATATCGCGCAGGTATTCAACAATGCTAGGAATGGACAAGTCGTCACGAAGCTGGGAATTTCGAATGTACCAAAGTAATAACGTAATCATCCTAAGCATTTTGTTTTGCAGGATTTCAAGCCGATTGAGATAAGCCGGAGCTGCGGTCGACCTGGTCAAAGCACTATATGCCAAAACAGGCCTAAGGCAGGAACTCGTAAATATTTTTGTTTGGGCCAGTTAATATAGAGACTTCCGCAGACCCTAAAGCGTATAGATCCATCAGTCTCTCCTCATTCGTGCTCAAAAGAATGGAAAAGGTATCAGACCAATATCTATGAAATGGTGTCCTTCCACCAAACCCGCTTCATCCTAACCAACAAGCCTATCAGAAGGCAAAATCAACAATAACAGTCCTCCAATTTATTACAAGCAAATTGGAAACGTCACTTATGGAAAAAGAAATAGTTCTCTGTGCATTCTTGGACGTAGAGGGTGCTTTTGACAATACCTCCCTTGAGGGCATTGAGAGAGCAACTTCTGTCAAAGGTTTTCACCTGTCGTCTACAAAATGGATTAAAGCCATGCTCCAAAGTCGACGAATAAGCGCTACGCTGGAAACCGAAACGACAACAATTAGAGCCAGCAGAGGCTGCTCCCAGGAAGGGGTTCTGTCACCTCTACTCTGGTGTCTTGTTATAGATGATCTCCTACAGAACTTAACTTCTAACGGATATGAGGTGCAAGGGTACCCTGACGACCTGGTAATCATGATCCGTGGAAAATATGAGAATAACATACCGCAAGTTATGCAAAGAGCTCTTGACAACACCTATAAGTGGTGTCAAAATCATAGCCTACGCATAAACTCGCAAAAGATTACAATCGTCCCTTTTACAAGGAGAAGAAAAGTCTGTCTCAAATCACCTTCCATCGATGGGAAAACCACTAGCTTCGGGGACGAAGTTAAATATTTGCGAGTTACATTTGACAGAAAATGTATGGATAGTCCCAAATCTCGTACCAAATCATTCAACTCATGCTGGTCAAATCCATTACGAACGGAATCATCTTTAATTTCAAAATCTTCATCGTTGGGGTCACTTTGATCTTCACCAGACTCGTATTCCCGTATTTCCAAAGAGGGTAATTCATTGAAAACTGGCACTAGGATTTCGGCTGAATGAGGCACTGGGCGTATAGCTGATGGTAAACTAGGATACTCTATTTTACATTTGTTTTTCTTTTATATCTTGACGTTTTCACTATACAAAAGTGACAATCACTTGAATGGCCTCTGGGCTCTCGCCAAATCATAGGTATACCAACAAGGAAGTTTATCACGTGTTCCCTTGGTCCACATCCGTAAACCCTCAACACTGCTTACACACTTTGTGAGGGGCCCATGATTTATCTTGATCACCAATTTTCACTTTAAAATAGGCAAAATAGACTTGCGTGACAAATGTACTGATGTTTGTCCTTTAACTGGGAATGGTAAAACTGCCGCATATGTAACAAAACGAATCGGGGCTGTTTAAGCACTTACGACGTGAACTAGCAGAGGTAGACATAAGGAAAAGTTTCAGTTCATATATAAATAAACACTAAACACTGCTAACCTTGTATATAAACAAGAACTCAGACTCCACGTCGGAATGAGCTGTACCGTTTCAGAGCGACACACAACGTCTCACTACAGTATCTCAGGCGTAACTGAACAAGTCCAGACAAGTATAAACCTCTCGCTGTTCTCCTATGCGTCATTCACCCGGCGCCCATCGGAGAAGGTTTGTGTCAGCTAATAGGAGAGCAATAGTGCTTCCTATGATCCATGCTCGATTTCGCGGAGAGTGGTCACATTCTCATAAGGTGTAGAGATAAAACTTGACGTGGTAGAAGAAAACTAACTACAGTTTTGAAACCAGCATGCCTAATTAACTATAAAACAGCTCAAAAACTAAACTCAACAGAAATTGTTTTACAAATTGTTCCCCAGTGTTATTGATCTTAGAAAATTTGCTGGGGTGGGTGAACTGCAGCTGCAGCATACTACCCTACAGTCCTTGCTATCATTATTACAATCTAATTTTAAATGAAACAGATTTGTACTTTCTATTTCAATGTAAGTGTTTCAACACTTCAAACTGAGTATTTGAAGTCGAGTATATTGTTATTATGCAATTTAAGAATACATACATACGTAGATAAAAAATCGCACAGCATATTTCTAATTCAAGTCGGAATAATTCGCTAACATTTTCTTCTCAAGACTTCCTAATTAACAAAAGTGACATTCACTGGAAGCGTATTAAACTTAAAGCTCGTGTCGTAGGACTCGTAGGAGAGATACAGCGATACGTAGCTGTAATTATCTTTGCGCAGGCGCTGTTTGAATTCTCTAATGGCGTTGTCTGGATGGATTAGCGACAATTTGAATTTAAATAATTTAATTGAAATTAAACGGACCAGCGTCGCATATTTGTTTCGTTTCGGGGAATGAAAGCGTTTAATCTGCCTAGACTGCCTCGGAATCGAGCTGACGTTTTTGCTGAGCTAAGCGTTTTACCAACAGGAAAATAATTAGTATATATCTCGGTTGCATTACAGGGATGTGCATGTATGTATGTGATATTAATGCGAGGATTGTTGCGGAAACAGAAATGTATAGATTTGAAATAAGATTATTTCGATTAAAATTACAGTCTGTTTCAAGTTGAAATCGAAGTATTGGGTTTTATGGAATACATCCTCTTCTATTAGATTATATCGATTTGCATATAATTATCCCTTTTTAGAAGTAGGAATGTTATCAAGTCAAATGGCGCACATTATTAACCCTAGGATGCATAACACGGGCCTCCGAAGCCCAGAGTGGTATTCTAAGCTTCATAACTTCTTTATCTTTAAATTCTTTTCTTCTGGGCTTTCTCTATGGTTCAACTAGATCTTCCTGTTGCTGTTTCTAATTGGCGTTTGATCTGTATAATTTATAAGAAACTCTATTTTAGATATTTGGATTCTACCGCGTATTTACATTTCTCTGGCCCTCATAGGCCCGGTTTATTTTTGATTGATAATCGTTTATATTTACATCCAAAATTGTATTTGTTTAAATAATTTGTTGCTTCCGGCGTCAATGTACTGCATATTGCAATATTATTTGGAATACAATGTGTTAACAATCGGCTGCAACATGTAGGAACAGGCCTGCTTCTGCGCTCAATGGAGTTTGCAGGTTTCAACGGCGTATACAGGTTTCAACACGCAGAAATGCGTATCATATAAATATGCGAACGCATAAAAAAGACTTCATTTGCTAAAATTTGCTTGAGGTGTTTGTGAATGTTCGTTATGGCGGCTTCAAGTTCAAGAAAATCGACCGGGCAACGTGCAACAGTCAGGTATGGAGATCCCAATTATGAGGAAACTCTAATGCGGTGGGCAGAGGAAAGCGATGAAGTTTTATCGGAAGAGGGTGCAACGTCTGAAATCGAAGAACCTGGTCAAGATTCATTAGAAGCCAATTCAGACTCTTCAAATTCTGAGTCTGAAGAAGATATAGCTACAGCGGAGGCCGATAGTGATAAACCCAACTGTTTCGCTTCTCCATCCGGCATCCAGTGGAATAAAGTTCCGCCAAGGTCTACGAAAACTGCAAAAACGTAACGTACTGCCTTTAGCACCAGGCGTAAAAACTAAAGCAGTGTCCTGTGATGCACCTGAAAATGCTGTCAAATGTTTTATTACAAGAACGATCTTAGAAGAAGTCGTCAAGTGTACAAACCTTGAAGCTCGAAGAGTAACAAGTAAAAGAAAAAGGGATGGGTAGATATTGATGTGATGGAGCTGAATGCTTTCTTATTTTTGCTGATACAAGCTGGCGGGAAAAGAAACGGGGACGTATCGATAAGAGAAACTGTTTTTTTCTGATAAATGTAATCCTATTTATCAAGCTACTAGGGGAATTAATCGGTTTGAAAAAACTTTAGACGGTCCCCGCGTTTTGATGACAAAATAACCCCGTGATTTTCCCCCCAACAGACCGATAGTTTAGCCCCGGGATATCGTATTTTGGAACTTATTTTTACAACAATGCAGGTAAATTTTGGTGCCAAACGAAAGTGTTACCATTGACGAGCAGTTACCCCGTATAGGGGGAGATGTTCATTTATTCAGTATATCCAAATAAACCGTAAAAATACGGTATCAAGATTTCGGGATGTGTGAGTCGAATCAGGATTTGCAATTGATAAATTTGGTATTTTCGGACGACGATCCAATCAACCTATCCATACAAATCTTGCTTCTGAAGTAATGCAAACTTTAGTACGCAGCATCCACTTCTCTGGACTAAATGTTACAATATTTTGCCGATATTTTGCAAGAAATAAGAGAGATATTTTCGGGACCGATGGGTTAGACCCGCTTGATGAGGCTACCTAGGAGAAACTACAGACCCACATAATCCATCTTAAAAAAGATAAAGCTCCTGGGTATGACTGTGTTAAACACAGCCTTAAAATGTCTTTCTCCGTTAGCAATGGGCTTCTTACTCATGTTGGTCAACTCAATCTACCATCTGGATACATGTGGTCGTTGTGACCACACCCAAACCCAAGAAGGATCCGGTCTTCCTCAGAACTATCGCCCCATCAGCCTTCTATCCTCTTTGTCCAAGATCGTCGAAGCAATAATTCTAACTTGATTACGCAACGAAATATCTGCCTTGGGCCTCCTACCGGACTAGCAATTTGGGTTTCGAGCTGGGATTTCCACGGATTTCTAGTTTCTCCATCTGGTAGAACATATCAAGGACGCGTTTGAACATAGGGAAACAGTGGGTGCGGTGTTCTTGGATGTTTCTCAAGCTTTTGATTCGGCGTGACCCCCTATTATTTTGCAAATTTCAGAATTTTTATACACCACAAAAAAATATATATATATATATGGAAATTCAGGCAAGCAAAAAAATGTACGAAAGTCAAAGAAAATAAGAGAAATATTAAACCAATTTATTTAATACTTATTTACATGTTTTTACATATTTTCAAACACAAATTTATTAAAAAGAAAAAGTTAATGTAATACAAATAATTTAAATCCGATTTTCATCGAAAAATTCACCTTTTGCCTTTAGGACTGCTGCCACTATTCTCGGCATCGGATGTTTCATTGGGCAAGCTTGTCCATACCTCCTGGAAAATGGTCCACAAATGTTCCTTCGATTTTGGACACTTTTTCCTAACACATCGGTCTAATTCTTCCCATAGCAACTCTATCGGGTTCAGATCGGGCGTGGGGGCCCATTCCATAATTTTGGGGTTTTTTCATTTTATTCTTGCTGCAGGTAATCTGTGCACAATTTAGATTTATGTTTTTGGGGGCATTGTTCTGCATAAATTCAAAATACGACCAATTAATCGGACTCCTGACGGTATGGCATTTTCCTCCAAGGGTTTTCCGATATTCTTTTTTTTTTTCATTATGCCCTCAATTTTGAGCAAGTCCCCCGTTCCGATTAAGGAAAAAACAAAAACCCCAAAACCCTTACAGATACGCCACCATGCTTCACCGTAAAGGGGCTATATACTCCCCCTAACATTCTTTCCCCCTTGATCTGGGGTACGCAAAACCCCCGTCTATTTCCAAAAAACCCCAAACTTGGATTCGTCAGTCCACAAAACGTTTTTAAAATCGTCATCGTCCAATCTCTATGAGCTTGTGCCCATTTCAGTCGTTTCAGCCCATTTTCTTCCGGGTTTTCAACAAGCCACTCGCCCATGCAACCCAGCCCCTTTCAACCGACGTTTCCAGTACTCACAGAAACTTTGGAATCTCGCTCATTATTGAATTCTGCAGCAATTTCTGATTCAGTTAGCCCTTTTATTGCGCTTACTAATTATTTTTTTTTTCTAAATCCTCCGCAAAGGGGTCGTTTTTTTTGGCGGTCCTGGCCGATTACGATCTTGCACGTCCCCGGGTTTTCTTAAATCGAACTATAGTATCATTTTTACTGTAGATTTTTTTATTTTTTAATTTTTTCCGCAATCCGTCTTTCTGCGTACTCTTCCGATGCAAGGTAATAATAGTGGGGTCGTTTTGAAACGGGTGGGGGCTTTCCATTTTAAGTAGTCAAACCGAAATTATTTTATTTTTCACTTGCACAACCACAGATACTTTCACAATAACAACCTTTAGAACTACTGCGTTTACAAATGTTATAATACATTATAAAGGGTATACGAATATTTCCAAAGGGAACACGAGTGAATCAGCTAACCTTCCTAGGGATTATTATAAAACTTCAATTTCACTGTAATTATTGGGGGTTTCCAAAAATAAATTTTTATTTTTGGGGAAAAGGTCTTTAAAAGACAAATACTACCTGGAAATTGGTAAAAAGGGTTCCCGAAAAAGGGTTTGTTTTAATAATTCCTCACAGAAATGTAAAATTATATAATTTTAAAATTTTTTCGTAAACAGTTAATATAATTTGTCAGCTTGCCCGAACTTCCATGAACGATACTGTATATATGTACGTAGCTTCGATATTTTTGTAGTATATAAAAATTCTGAAACATGCAAAAAAATAAGAGGACGGGGAGTTGTTTCCCTAAATAAATATTCGTTGTAGAGAAAATATTTACGTCATCATTAAGAACATATAATACAGTTTGAATCATGTCTCAACTCTTTTTTGATATCTCTCATAGTTTCTGAGCTATTGAGTCAAACAGCGAAGGGTAATGTTGAGCTTGGGGTGCTTTACACCCCGCCAGTAGGCAATTGGGCAGCTAAGGTTACCCCTTTTTCTTGCCTTAGATCAGTCTATAAACCCACAGTTTCATTTAAATCGGTGAGATGCACTTCCCTGTGTTTCCTTGTGAGACGAAGTACTGACCGTACACCGTTAGTATCCGAACCCATAGTTTGGATTAAATCGTTTAGTATCAATAACCGGTGTTCCCCTTGTCGGTGCAGGTATAGAATAGTATCATTGCGATATAAATGACGTGACAAACATCGAACAACTACATTAATTCCATAATACACTTTTCAATATTCCAGGAGAGACAAATTCAATTATTTTGCACCTGTCCCTACGTATATCGTTCATATTTTTATTTTTCGCAGAACGTGCGATATTCATAAAACACCGTCACCCCGATTAAAAGTATTGTTTGAATATATAGATTGTGGCGAATTTCATAATATTCATACATGCACCCGGCTAGATTTAATTAAAAATTAAATCGATCGGCTTTTATCCTTGCAGCTAAAAATGTAAAATTTCAATTAATAAAAGTAATTATCTCGTTTTTCGTTGTTTGCGATTCTTTTTTGTTTCGTTGGTATTACTCGCTTATTTCCAATCAATTGGAAATGCAGGCTCGCCCGATTTAATGAAATGGAAAAAAAGCGAAAATTGCTAGATTGTAAATGAATTTTTTAAATTTTTTTCTAGTACAAAATTATTATTTGAGTAAGGTTAGAATATTTCAATTCCAATTAGGCGAATTATATTGCAAGGGTTTTAGCTCTATTTTTCTGTAATAATTAGAGTAACCTAAATTCGAATCAAGGCCGGTTTTATTTTAAATATAAGAATACAAAAAATTCATAAATAAACTAAACCGGTAGAGAAGCGGGAGTAGTGTCGACCTTGAATATAAATCATGTTAAACCGCGCTGAGAGAGTTTTCGTTTTAGTCCCGGTTGAGCTGTTGCAGATTAGTCGAACGGTAAAGGTTGTACTTCGTGTCGTTTTTGAAAATATAGCGGTGTTTTTGTGCGTAGTATTATACCAAGTACATAATTTGTGTATCGTTTCATATAGAACTAATATTTACATACGAAAAAAATGCCTCGTAATAGATTTGTACAATATACATAATATGTGTCACTTTTTCCCCATTTAAAAATACTTCAGTTTTTTGCTTAATATGCTGTTCGTTTGGTGCATTGGACAGAACTGATTGCCAGAGGCATGTCAATGGTATTAAGCATATAAAAAATTCCTCGTACATTTATTAATTATGTTTACCTCCTTTACCGCCTTCAGTCTTGATCGAAATCTCGTAACAAGTTTAATTAGAATCAGCGCCATCTGCTTCGGTCATATTTCAAAGTTGAAATTTACAAGTTAAATTTTGGGAATTGCTTACTTAGATATTTTTTATAATTTAACGTTAAGATAAAAAATAAATTTATTTTAAAAAGGGTGATCCATATTAACCCTTTCAGGCCGTGGTTTCGTCTGAAACTATCATTTCAAAATTTTCAATTTAAATCAGGGGGGTTCATGCGACAACCACATTTTTTAGAGAGCCATCTTTTTTGTACAAGTAAACCAATACGTTGGAACTATAGTTAAATCATTGTGGTGGTATTTTCTTAAACTAACTGTCTTTTTTTTTTTACTTGTATCAAGACAGCCTGCCTCAATTAAAGACAATTTCCATTTCAATTATCCAAATGAATAAGGAAAATTTTCCTAACGTTTTTTCCATTGAAAAGTGTTAAAAAATTTTTTTCAGGGGTTTTGGGAAAATTGTTAAATTTTCTAACAAACAAATTTTTCAATCCTCAGGGGGTTTCCCAAAATTTAAAAAAACGAAATTAAAAATTTTTAAATTTTTAAAAAA
>JAROYC020000003.1:3182275-3193601 GCA_029619255.2 Dynastes hyllus | reverse complement strand
CCAAAAAGGAGTTAGTCGATGAAAAATTTTTGGCGGACGCCCTCCGCGAAAAAATTTTTAATAATGCTTGTTCAACGGGCGTATGCACTTTTTGCTAACTGTCTAACAATAATCTGCTCTGGCGACCCGAACCGATTTATTCCCCCCCTTTCATCCCCATCCAACATTTCAACATCACGTTACCCCTTCCCTGGAGCGTTAAAAGAAATGGGTTAATATTTGATTCGCCCTCGTACGTGTTTTTATAAACTTGAAATAAAATCTTCCAAAAAGTAAACATTCAAAAAAGAACCTTCTCCAAAAGCTTTACTTAAAGTATGAATAATTCAAACGGTTATGCAAGTTAATAAAGAAGAAAAAAAATAACATCCCCAACCGTAAAAAAGTTACATCCAAGTGGACTGTTAAACTTACCCTTTATTACGAAACAAAAAAACACGAAAGAAACTGGCAGGACGAAACATTCCCAAAACTTAGACGAGGCGAAAACAACGATTCTCAAATTAATTGTATAATTAAATTTCCCATTCGCCGGGATAACCGATGCAACCCTTTTTTCCTTCTTTGGGACCCTCACCGGTTGGCCTTTCTCCCCCACCGCCCCCTTTTTTTTATTATTGTAATGAATTTCAAGAAGGACCTCTCGGAGTGTGCGGACAAATAAAGGGTGAGAATAACAGCTTAAAGGAATACATTTCGCAGCAGGTTCCTTTTCCTCCGCGGAAAAACGCTTTAACGTCTGAAAAGAAGTTTATTGCCCGAGATGGTTCTTCTTTTTTTGTTCTTCGTCTTCGATGCTTTTTAAGGAGAACTAAATGTAACGAACAATTTAGTAAAGGCTTTTGTGCGCTGCTTATCCTGGAAGAGGATTAAATTTAAAACGTTCTCGTAGAAGTTTTCCTTTTTAGAAAAGAAGAAAAAAATATAATTTTGGTTATTTGTTTCAATACTACAGGGTGCATAGAAGACCTCAGCGCTCTTCGATGACTTCCACTGTTTGGCATGTATCGCCATGCAGTTTTCCTAATTAAAGGGGTTTTTCTTTTTTGGGTTTATTTTTTTAAATTTTGAAGGGGTTCCGGTTTAAAAGGATCCAACTGGGCCTTTTTCCCCCCCCCCTTCGATTTTTGAAAAAAACTTTCAAAGAAAAAAACCCAAAAACGAACCAACCGTTTTCGTGAAAGATATATTTGTGGTATTTTAATCGACGATTATAATTTTTAAATGAATGTATTTGGGCGAAACTAAGGTTGAAATGAAAAGTAATTGCAATTTTATTCGAAATTTTGTTCAATTTTAGGAAAAATTTAGGACATGCTATTTAACCAGGGTCTTTAATTTCTTATTATGTGGTGTTTTACCTAATCTATCATTACTTTTCCAACAATCATTTTAAAGTAGGGTACTTGTGGAACAAGTTATTATAGTTGTTGCAATACGTTCCCTGTTGTGAATATGACATTTACATATATCAGTATCCAAAATGACTACGTTCGGTGATATAATTCAAAATATATTATGCCGGGTGTCCGCCTGAAAGGTATACTACTTCGTTTGATTATAAATTTTGGTTAAATGAAAGAGAATGGATCTAATGTCGATAAATCGTTTATTTAATGTTGGCAATTATGTGTGGAATACAATATCAGATAAATGTCCGCCTCTGTTAGCCCCACAAATGCGAGCTCTTTTTTAGCACATTTTTCATTACATTTTCACACATTTCAACCGATATTTCATTAATTTCACCACGAATATTTTGTTTGAGTTGGGGGTTTCTGGTTTGTCTGCATAAACCTTGCCTTTCAGATATCCCAACAAAAAAAAACTCCGGGGTAGTCAAATCCGGCGACCGTGGAGGCCATCAACATCACTATTTCTTGAGATAATTTGCTGTGGAAAGACATCTCGCAGTAATTCCATTATAATCCTGGTTGTATGCGATGTGGCACCGTCTTGTTGGAACCATATGTTAATCAAGCCTAGAGTATGCAGTTCTGGCGTCAAAAAGTTTTCAATCACGTCACGATATCGTTCTCCAGTGACAGTTACCGTTAAGATGTTTTCATTCTCAAAGAAGTAAGGTCCAATGATTCCCCCTGACCAAATTACACACCAGGCTGTCACTTTTAATGGATGCAAAGCTAACTCATGAATAATGTGTGGGTCTTCTATTGCCCAGAACCGATTATTCTGTTTATTCCAAATTACAAATGGCGAATGAAAGAAATTTTGTTTTAGGAATTTTCAAAGTTTGTGAAAAAGAAGTACAATTATTGCATTCAATAAATGCGGTAAACTCTTTGGCATTAAAACTTGTTTAATTCTCATTGAATTCTAACCTCAAAATAAAGTTAAGTTAGATTCCATACCAAAAGTAATGCTAATATAGCTTATGCTACTGGTGGAATCATTCCCGGCAAGAACAATGCGAGCAGAGAAAAGAGAGCACTAACACATGGACATATTTCTGCTTATCCGGCGTCATCAGCGTGGCTACGAGAACTCAGCTGCCTGCATTGGCAATGCAGGCGGCAGAAAGGTGAGTGCTGCAATTGCCCTGCAGAGACAGTTTGAAGACTTTCATGGTGCATGCATAGCTTTTTGAAAAATCTGGCTTTCACTGGCCTAGTTTTTATGTAGTCTACTACGTTTACAACACGTTCTAATACGAAATTCAATTGAGAGCTTATTGACTTTGATGCAAATGCTTCCCTATGGATGATGCAATGGGTCCACACAGTATGCGGTGCTTTGCTACGAATAAGTGCCTGCAATCCTCCAGATCGACCAGACATTGATCGAGCCACATCAGTACACATACCAATGCACTTTTCCCAATCCAAATCATTTTCTGTTGTAAACTCGGCAAGCATCTCAAATAACTCTTGAGCCTTTGAGCTTCCAATGATGCTCTTGCAGAACAGAAGGTCTTCAAACGATAATATTGTCATCCAGGAAGCGTACGTAACAAATACGGTGTACGTCTTTGTTACTGTCAGAAGCCGTATCAAGTTGCGGACCAAATTCCGTGCCTTTCACTTTCTTTATTAATTGATCATAGAGATCCAGAGCTATATGATGGATTCTTCAACTAATAGTGTTGTTGGACAAAGGTATGTTTTAAATTAATTTTTCCGCTGATTCTCCTAGCATAATATTAACCATGTCAAGACCAGCCGGTAGAATAAGCTCTTCTGCGATGGTGTGAGGTTTTTTGCACTTCGCCACTCTGTATGCGACCTTAAAAGATGCAAGATGCAAGATTGTAAATCTTGCAACTCGCTACTAATGAATTCGCGAGATTTTTCAACCATGTTTGAGTGATTGGTCTCGAGATGTCGCTTTAGCTTACTTGGGAGCGTACACTCGGTCGCTAGAACTTTTAAACAGAGCACACACTACGGTCTCTCTTCATCATTTACTTTTACTGAAGTAAAGTCGAAATTCAGTTAGTTACTGTCGTATTTACGATATTTCCATTTCTTTGATACCCCACCCACCTGTCGATGCTTGACTCTCTCTTGAATTGTCGACTTGCTTATTTAATAAAAATCTTTACGACTTTACGAAAACAAAAAGCGACACACTGAAACAAAGCAGGCGCTTCTCTGGTAGCGGGCGTTTTAAAACCGTTTACTTTTCTCTAGGATATTTACTCTTCGATTGTTATTTAGGAACTGAACTGGTTTGCCGAAACTGTGCCGTATTTATACTAGTCGCTATTTTTCTAGAAAGTTCTACAAGCTACGGCAACGATTTAGTTTAGAATCCGATTCGAAATGTTCATTTTAGAATGTTCCAGGCAGCTATGTCTGCCCGCGTTCGAAGGAGTGCCTTTCGGCGCCCCTGTTTACTCTCTCCGTCGCGCCGCGGCGCACATTTAGGGAACCCCTGGGCTAATTGGTTTCTTCAATAACATAATACGATATGATACCCCAAAATTTTTTGAAATATAGCGGTAAGCACATGATGCACACTTCATTACTTTACATCAAAACATTCAAAACATAAAAATTTACGTTATATCGAAACGTAAAAACATATATTGATTTCTCCCTTATTACGGCTAACACAGCCAAGATTTAACCTTCCCAAAATTACGCATATTTTTGATAAATTCTTTAACAAAAGCCTGGCAAAGGAGGCGACAACTATGAAACAGCAATATACCACACCACTAGTTTCGATCATTCCTTCGGAAAATGTACCCATAGCTCGTGCACCATTAATCTAAAAATTCCCCAGCCGCCTTCCACGTAGAGCTTTTTGCTATAAGAACGGTAAGAAATTTGCTACGGCAAAATATAGGGAAAAAAGCTTATAGATTAAACGTATCCAACGAGAAAAAAAGAACGACGAAACAGAAGAAAATGCCGGCCACGCTGAGAAACGTCGGCTTCATTTATCATTGATTACGCCTTAATTTATTCTCGCCGTATTCCACGGTTCATTAATCGAATTAGATGGTCCCTATTATTAACTACCGGAGAATTTGTCTTCGTCAACAGATATAGAAATTAATATCAATCTCGCCGCGTTGATGGACGAGGAACGCAAGGTGGAATTTGTATATATTTTTAGAGCAATATTGGTTAACTAAAGGTGGCGGACTTGTTCAATTTATGTACAGATTAAAGTAAACTTCTGGTTATTGCAGAAGTTGATCTAAACTTGCTTATTTTAGATGTACGAGGTACATTCAGTAATTAACGAGACAAAAACAATAACAATGAACAAACCGAAACCTGCCGAGATAATTAACCCAACTGCATTAGTTAGAAACGAGTCACATGAGTCTTTTAGCAAAGAAGAAATCGATTTTAAAACAAAGGTTTGAAATACAACCGAAATTTAAAAATCCGGTTGAAGAAATTATAGTTGGCATAAAAAAACGCGATCAGTAATTTTGATGATAACAAAAAAAATTTTTATTCGTCCCGTTCAAAAGTCAAATTTTGGAAAATATAAAGGAATGCACCTGACATTGGCGAAAAGATCAAATCATTGTAGAAGACAAAAAAAACAAAAATTGAAAAATCCGAAAGGGTAACACTGTAGTCATCAGAAAAAAAGTTTTTTAGTCGAGTCAACACCACTTTGTCACAAAGTTCTTATTCAAAATTATAAAAAAAAATCCTTTGTCTAAAATGATTACAAAAACCCAAAAAAGACCATGTTAGAATGTAAGGCTGTCATTAGCGACAATTTAAGATTTAGACAACGGTATCGAACCCAGTACTACCTAGGATGTATTGTTTACCAAAATACACAAGCCCGGAAAAAGCATGAGACCCATTGTTTCGAATATCAAACCCCTTTATTTACTTTCCAGGTGGTTATCTGACAAATTGAACCAGTTACCTGAAAATTTCCGGATTTGGCTATTAAAAATTTTACGAGTTCATTGAAAAACAAGGACATTGAGCTTACTGACAAAGAAATTTTAGTATGTTTGACGTGTTCATTGTTCCCTAGTGTCCCAATTGATTTAACTTTGGAATATTTAGAAACACTTTTGTTAGATAACCAAATGGATAGAGGGGGTTATAGTTTCTTTTTTTGACAAAATTTTGCATGAAACAAAATTTTTCCAAATTAACAACTTTTTTTATCAACAAACGGAAGGAACAGCAATGGGTAACAGCTTATTCCCCGTTTATGGCTAACCTCTTTAGGGAAATTTGAAACTGACCTGAAGAATACTTTCGCTTTTTTCCCCTGGGGTTTGGGATCAGATATCGATGACTTTTTTTTGCATTTTTGACATCAGTAAATGTTCAATAACGGATTTCATAGAACAATTTTAACTCAAAATTTCCTCTATCAAATTTCCCGAAGAAGAAAAAGACAACAGGATTCCTTTCCCCTGACATGTTAGTAAAAAAAAAATAAAAATAAGTTAGAAAAAACGTATATGGGAAAACCTACTAGTAATAATAGATTCATCTTACGGGATTCTAATCACTCATATGAACACAAATTTTCGGCTATTAATTTTTTGGTGCAGGTTACTAAATTTTTCCCTTTTAACGAAAGATAGATATCAAAATGAACTAAAAGAAATCATCAATATTTCTAACTTTAACGGATTCTCTGAAGATGTCGTCTATAATACTATTAGGAAACATAAGAATAGATTAAGAATTAGAAATGTAAGCAATTGCCATTGACGGCCGTAATAATAAGAAATATGTTAAATTACCCTTTTATCCATGTTACACCAAGGGTCTTAAAAAATCTTTCTAAGATTGACCGAAGATTGTTTTCTTTCGAGCAAAAACCCTTTAAAAAAATTTTTTTGGGAAATTCCAAAGCCCCAGTGGATAACATGGATAAATCAGAATTTACAAAATTTCATGTAAAGATTGTGATCAATGTATATTGGGGACAAAAAGATCAATCAAAAAATTTGGTACAAAGAACATTTGGCTCATCTCAAATTCAGAAGGTTTTATAAATTTATTTTCCCCCACATATGCTTGAAAAAAAACCATAATGTTGATAATATAAAGTTAATTAAAAAAGTAAGGAGTACTTCTCAATTAAATTGTTATGAAGGCATGGAAATTTACAAAAAAAAAACTCACTTAATGAATTCAGATTTAGGACCATAAATTCCAGCCTTTATCCTTTGTTCATCATGTTTAATCATTTATAGTTGTATTTTTAACCTTTTGCAATGAACCGCTTCACTGTAATCTAGATTTATCAACTCACGTCATTCGGCTCATTTACCTTTAGGCTATTTATAGTCCTTTCATTGAAGCGCTAATTAAATTTTAGATTTTAAATTTACATATTGCTAATTTATTTTCTTTATAAGGTTATTTTTACTTTGCTTGTTAGTTCAGTCTTGCTGCTGATGATGATAGCTTGGCTATCGAAACGTGCGTCCAGTACGAATTAAGTGTTGTGGTAAGGGTTTTAGTGAACTGTTTCAATAACAATGAAAGTTACACTACTTTTCAATGTAGTCTCCACCAACATTTAGGCACTTCTCCCATCGCTTTGTGAGCTTTCTAATTCCAGTGCTGAAGAATTTGACCTTGGTGTCCGGCCCCTTTGTATAGCTTGTTTGACCGCTTCGTTGTCTTAGAATTTTGGGGCCGCGTAAAAAATTTTGCGGGCCGAACAGATGAAAAACGGGCGGTGGGGGTGGGAAAAAAGAAGATGGGGCAACACCTTCCAACCCAAATTTTAACATCCCCCGCGTTTTCTGGGGAGTATGGGGCGGGCGTTTTGTGCAGCAGAATCACACCTTCTGAGAGAGCACGCTGGCGTTTTTTTTTATCGCAGGTTTCACTTTATGTTGAAGCAATTTAAAAAGTACTACTATTCCCGTACGTTGTCCTTCTAAATAGTCAAAAAAATTGGGGCCCTTTTAGAGTCCCGAAGACCGTTAACATCACTTTACCGCCAAACGCGAGAGTTTTAAATTTTTTCTTAGCGGGCAAATCTGGATGTTTCCATTAAAACTTTACCGTTTGGATTCAGGTTCATTGGATTCAGGTGGTGAATCCACGTTTCATCGCAGGTTATAACACGGTCTAGGTCATTATCTTCCGTTAAAAACCATCGTTTCAATTCAGAACAAAAAGCGAACACGATGGGCGAGTGCGGGGGGAGTCAATTGTCTTAGAACCCATCACGAACACGTTTCGCGGTAATTCAGCTTGTTATGAATGATTGAATACACAGTTCCAACATTAACATTACACAAACCAGCTATTATCACGATTTTTATACGCCTGTCATCGAGAATAAGGTCATTTATGCGATTTTGTAGCGCGTCGGCCGGCGCTTCAGAGCGATGAGTATCGGTGACAATTGTTCTGCCCGATTTAAACTGTTCAATCAACTATTACACGTTACCGCGTCCTAAAAGCTTTTCACTATACTGTTTCAACATTCTCGAGTAAATTTCGGCCGGGTTCATACCTTTGGATAACAAATCTTATCACTGAACGTTGCTTTTCCACCGTACACGTTTCGAGAAGAGCCAACATTCTGGAATGAACAAAAGAGGTTATGTTTGCGTTTATTTCTTTAAAACAGCTGACTTAATTTGTCCCCAAGGTTGCCAACTTGGCCCACAGAAAGTTTCATCTAATAATATTGTTTTCCTCGTTAATTAATGCAGCTTTTCTCGTTAATTAACATTCCTTGTATATGAATTTTTGTTAATTCCTCGCTTGATTTTAGACCAAATTTATGTCACATGGCATTTGGGAGGTATCTATTGCAGTTTTCTTTTAATAATTGACACTTCGAATGTTGAAGAAAATCATAATTTTTAAAAATTTTAAAATTTTTTTTTTGTTTTTTTTAAACCAGGAAAAAGGTTTGGTAATTGAAGCTGACATAAATTATTTGACCGTTGAACCTTTACCTTTCCAACATTTCGTGTGGCAAAAACTATTCGGGCGGCAAAACATCACCTAAAGCCTGATTTATTACTCAACAAGCTGCTTTCTTTTTTCGTTGTTTAAACCTTCAGTAGTTATGAGTTTCACATGCTTCCTTTTTCTAATTAGGGAGAAGCTTTAAAAAAATCCAACGTAAGTTGTACTGGCACATACATGGACCCATTTAAAGAGGCAATCATAAGGGCAGTAGGCAGTACACTGCTTTCTATTCAAATTACGACAATAATTCATTTAAATTAAATTTTTTTGAATTATAATTCAAGATGTAACTTAAAAGAGTATATATACGAGGTACGCACTATAAGTTCTCGGCACAATCTTCTGAAAAACTTTATTAACATTGTCGATAAGCTAACAAAAGTACATAAGGAATAAGTAAAATGCCGAAAATTAATCTCCATTTTGTAATGACATGGTGCTTTTATTATTGTAAATAAATCCCAGCTGCATAAAATAGCATAAACTTCCTCCATTATGTTAAGGTGATATCAAGGCCTTCCTTGAGTTCTACGTGGTCCCAAACAAAAAACGGTGAACCTTAAATCTTACAAGTTTCTTCCAGATTACTCACATTTCCCAGAATCCTGTAAAGTGAATCTGGTTAGGTTAGGTTAGGTCTCGATGTCGAAGTTGTAACCTGATTTTAACAACATTAATAACATCAGAGTTAGATATAGTGCGCCGATAACTTTAAACAGACTGTAGTATGTCCAAATTGTTATAATATGTAGCTACAACCTTCATATAGGTATCTAGAAAAACAATAATTATCCATGTATAAATAATTTTGTAATTGTATACCACAAAATAACTTGTATGTTGTGAATACAAATGAATAAAGATTAAAGTGATACTTGTACTATTTTTGTTTGCAAAGAATATTACAAAACTTACTACCTTGTAGGAATCCTGAGAATCGCGAACGAGTGACAGGGATAACTGTATGGTTAGGTGCTAGAAGGGTGTTAGGTATTATGACAAAAAGGGTAGGAGATAGAACAGCAGATACCTCAACGGACTTATGCATGCAAGCATGTCTGCTTGATCTGACCTCGAACCTTTTCTTCTTTGAAATTATACTCTAATTTCTCTATTGTACACTTTAAACTGAGACCGCAGTCAAAACACACGTTGATTCGACTAAAGCTGAATCAGAATTGATGAACTTTCTGGCGACCCTCTACTACTTTATTTAATCGCGATAGCGATTGTTTCATTCCACAGTAAATTTTGTCCAAATATAAATTTTAGGATGCATTTCGATGAAAGGAAGTTATTTATAGAAATAACACAAGAGAATGCATTCGGTAACGCTGCCAGATGACTGAAATTAGACGACTCTATGCTCGAAAAAACAACTGACGATTTACTTAATAACATTAGGACTGAGATTTAATTTACGGAATGATGTTGGAAATACCATTAAATATACCCTGTCGTCTGTTTTAGAAGAATTTTACATTAATTTTGACGATTTACAAATGGAGAAATTGCAAAGAAGATGGAGTTTTATCTACGTTACCCTAAGATCGTCGTTATCTGGACTTATATATTATTTGTAATATCCCCGCTACCATGCCAGTCGGCATGGGGGGAAATTCTGGCTTGGAAAAATTACCTTATTACTCTCTAGAGGGACTTTCATCACAATCAGGTGGCTAGCCTAAACATCCTAATCGTTCTAGATTGACAGCTGACGTTGTTGTTGTAAATATTGTGCATTACAATATATATTTGTTTGATGGAAGAACTTTTTTTCTCTATGTCGCTCCTAAGATGTACATTATTGAGTTTTTGTGTTCACGAGTATGGTTCTCTACTTTAACTCATTGTAAGTTATAATTTAATTATTATTGTTTCTCTTAATTTATATTTGTAAATTTGAATTTGTTGCATGATCCTGATGACGCTTAAAAATCTTCTTCTTCTTTTCTTCTCCTTATGCCTTTTCAGGCGTCGGACTGGGATTCCGGTTCTTCTTTTACCCATATCTTCCATGCTTTCTTATCTCTTGCCAAAATCTTAATTTCATCAAGGGTTTTTCCTTTTTCTCTTCCTATTTCCCCTATCCGGTTCATCCATGTTTTCCTAGGTCTACCTCTTCGTGTCTTCCTTGATTTTCCCATTTCTATCACTTTTTTCGCCAGCCTATCCGGGTTCATTCTTATCATGTGTCCATACCAATTCATTTGTTTTTCTCGCATCATTAAAGCTGGCCACGAGCGGTACCGCGCAGTAGCGTAGAGTCGACCAGGCCTCGCGTTCCACTAGAGTTTTTCTGCTAATAGAGATGTTTGCTGCCGCAAATAATTTCGCTCATCTTTCAAATAAAATTAAATAACACGTGCTCAAACACTTACCATTTTAAGAGTCCTCGTGAAATCACAAAGTGAATAATGTCTGTTAAATATCTGCAACATTAGATATGTTTCAACTGTTGTTTCGGCAAAACTAGTACGGCATGAGGAAAAATGCGTTTATATGCAGAGAACGAACGTTCTACATCTAGTGACGTAATATTTGCGTAAGTAAAATAATCTTTCAAATAACTTAACGATTCTGTTGACGCACCTTCACAAATGTGTCTTAATGTGCCGAAATCAGAATTTTCTCAAAACACTTTCAAATTTTTCTAGAACAGAAACATTTTTGCGTCTTCAATCGCGCATAGCTGTGCGTGAACATGTTGCACTATTTGTAGGGATTCTTCTAACGGTACCGCAGGATTTTGTAATTTTTCTATTGCATCTGCTAGCCGGAAGTAATTGTCGTGAATGATTTTTTAATCCATTTTAACCTGACTATCTTGAAATTTCGACTGGCTTTTCTGGATAGTGGCAGCTTCCTTTGTATCGAATTGTAAAACCATGTTCTTAATATTGTCAAAATATTTAAAA
>JAROYC020000003.1:3166523-3182175 GCA_029619255.2 Dynastes hyllus | reverse complement strand
TTAAATTCGATTGATTATACCGGGCGCCTCACTAAGGGTGTTACAAATTAAAATTTATATCGTAATTGGTTATGATTAGTCTGGGCAAACAGCGGTAACAGTCAGTGTGGTAGATATATGGTGCGGAGTCGGCGATTATTTAATCGTCAGTTCGTCGAAACCAGTATTATTTTTAGGGCTGTCAACTTATTTCGAGCGTTATTTGTTTAAAATTCGCAGTTAGGTAGTCGCAAAAACGACCAATGGCAGACACATTTAAAAAACTTTATAGTGGACATGCCGGATTAATTTTTGATGGCGCAAAAATTCAATGCCTAGTTTGTAAAATCCCTTTAATGGTTGGCCCAAGCCATTCTCAACGTACATCAAACAAACAGCATTCTTCTGAAAAAAGGGCATACGGGACCAAAAAAAATTTACATTTGATTTATGTGTTACTCTTTTTATGTAATCTATCGTTTCGTTTATTAGACAAAGCAGCATTTGTCTCCTTCTGGAATAAATATGCGGACTGTAAATTACCTGTCGGACATCGATACGAAATGAGTGCCATTTGCCCCGGAACTATAGAAAAAAGAATGAAAACGGAATTGAAAGATAAAAAACTGAGGTTGTGTGTGGACGAAACAACAGATCGTAAAAAAACATTCTGTGGTTAATGTAATGGTCGTACAAGGGAAACCAATCGACCGTCATCCTCCTTCTTATTTTCCCAAAAGAGTTATAAATTGTACTGCGATGAGATTTTAAAGGTGTGTATTGAACTCATTGAACAAATTTGAAGTTTCAACTAAGCAACTTTATGTTTATGAGTGCCCTTCTTTGGGCCGATCTCTAAAGAACACAGTGGTAATTTCTTACATGTAACGTGTAAAATTTCATACTCTAAATCTTGCGGCACAAAGGATTCCACATGTTTTCCACTAGTAAATGCATTGATTGCTAGTACAAAGGCAGTGTTTCTAAAGTCCTCGAAACTACCCAAATATTTCACAATTTGTTCCCGATTTACCTGAACCACCACAGCCGATTGTTACACGTTGAGAACATGGTTGCAGGCTGCGTTTTACTACAAAAAATATTTTGATCAAGTAAAGAAGGTAGTTTTAAAAATTTAATCCGACAGAACCCGCAGCAATCAAAAAAAGCCAGGAAATATTTCAAGATAGTCAAGGGTTTAAAAAAGATTTACAAACTATTCACAACAATTACTTCGGACTAACGGAAGGGAAAAAGAAAAATTACAAAAAGTTTCGATGTCGCTAGTGGATTCTGTTCAAATTGTGAATGATGTTCACGCACAATTATGCGCTGTAGAAGGCGAAACAAATTGGTGTGTAATACAAAAATTTGAAAGTGTTTTAGAGAGAGACTCCGGGTTCCTTATATTAAGAAAAAATTTTTGAAGGTGCGTGAAGATGCATTAAGTTGTTCCAAAGATTATTTGAAATATGCAAATATAACATCCTAGATGTCGAACGGTCGTTTTCGGCATTAAAAAAAATTTATTCCGCCCTCGTACTCACTTGACTGAAACAGCTGTGGAAACATATCTAATGATTGAAATATTTAACAGATGTTACCCAGTTTGTGATTTTACGGAAGACTTTTAAAACGGTAAGTGTTTCAGCACGTTTTATAATTAATTTCTTACCTTCTATTTTATGTGTAAACTTTTATGCGCTCCCCCGCCTCTGGCTTTGCATTTTTGCCCAGGATGTTTGATGTTTAAACAAATGCTATCTGGAGCAAAGGAGCAAGGAGGCGTTACGACAAACGGGCTCACTTTAATCCAAATTGCCATTGAGTAAAGACCTATTTATTTGAATATGTGATTAATCTTTCTAACAAATTCAAACGTTGTGATGTTCAAATTATAATTCAAGTACAAATTTAATTGAAGTTTGATTATCCAAAGGTCCACGCGGTTGCTCTTACGTAACGGCTTAACGTCAAATTTTGAGGTTAGTTTTATTCTATCAATTTAATTTTTATAAAACGTTTTATTTGCAATTTACGATTATTTTTTAAGTGCCGATGGAGTGTCTAGGCGACACTTCCGGACCTACGATCCTGAAAATTATCTTTTAATTAGATTTTTTCAAATTTACAGCCAGAAAGGCGCACATTTTAGATGACCTTGCAACAAACGAGTATCACTGCCGTCACCGCTGCAAATGTATTATACGTACGCCCGCTTTCAAGCCATTTTATTCACTTTTTGGGATTTTATGAATTTTACTTTAGTTCTATTTAAAATAACAACTGACTATTCGTGCTCCGTCCCTCTATGGAATTGTGAATTCCTGTGTTGGTTTTTGTTTTATTTATTTTTATTCAAATAATTCAATTGCTAATTCAAATACCCTCACAGAAACAAGTGTAGTTGGCTTAAATATGGCGAGCGAGCTGGCCACTGAATACGACCGTTAGTACCAATACATCTATTGGGATACACGTCATTTAAAAACCAACCGCGAGTAATGAGGCCGAACGCCATCCTGTTGTCACTACAAATCATTGCGCTCTGTTGGCACCACTCTGTTAGGAGATCGCCCTCACTACGTATTTAACCACAGCGTTACGTAAACTATTTTCGCAAATAAATATCTGAATCTGTTTTGTTCGAACAACAATTTATAATATGTTTTTGTTAGTAGCTACCGGTTAAATGAAATTTTTGTTTATATTATTGTATTCCTAGCTTCCAATACTTCAAACGTCAAGAAAATGAGGGGTGCAATTTAAAAGAAAATTGGTTTGGGGGAGGTTTCTTAGAGGGTGGTTTACTAGGGGTTAGGGACTGCAATACCGGTAAATTGCGAAAATTCTTTGAAAATGTTTACCGGTAATTTGCGATCTTTTACCGGTAACTGGAGAGAATATTAGATACATACACAAACGAACAATTTTAGAAATAATATTTTTTTTAGATTTTCAAAGCAGAAAATACAAAAATTGCTTTTTTTTTTATTCCTGACTACCTCCCAATAACGGTCACCTCCCAATAATGGCCATTTTTACAATAAATTTTTGTGGTCGCTATTTAGAGGTTTTACTGTATATCAGGTGATATCGGACTACCAACTGTTACATTCTATATATTTTACTGTTGACTTGTATAATGCATAAAACCCTAGACCTAATAATAGTATTGCAATTTCAATCATTAGCATATTCAACAATAATTAAACACGACAAACTATCAAAACCAAACTTCTAACAAACTTTGCGATCTGAAATTTAACAGTTAACGTTACTAAGAAGAACTTTCCAATTTAACCTTGTATTCCTCTCCATACATGCATCGTTTCTGCTTTTAATCTGTATACAACGTTTTGCGGGGAGAGAGTACACTACGGAAGTAATGTCTGCGAATTTCCCGTGGGGAAAGTCTACCGTCGAGATCCGCCGCATACTACCCTTCTCTTCTGTTTACCCTCCCTTCCACTTATGTTACTTCGCGTCAAGGCGATATCCTTCATTGTTCCGAGGCTGTTTCGTGCGCTGGGAAGCTGACGTGAAACGAATGAGGAGTTGAACGCATATAATGGAAACGTATGTAGTACATACACGATGTTATAGTGTAACTGAGATCTCAGGGGACGCGCGATGGTGTTTCGGGGTCATTTAGCTTCGGGACATAATGTGTGTGCACCGATTTAATGCAACAGAACATGGAATGGAAAAGTGTAGCACGTTCTTTGCGCGGTATTTATTTGTTGTTCAATCACGATTGGTTCTAAAATAAAATAAAAATATATAGGGGGTGTTTGCTACCATACAGATGTTTTGAGAGAGTAATACATAGATTTACTTATTTTGCATACGAAATATGTACTTTTCCGCAGGCAAATCCGTGTCGAAATGAACTTCATTACAACACGCAATATTTTATTTTTTAATGTTGGTATTTTGGATTGATGACAACGACTTAACAACTAACAAGGGAACACCGGCAACCCGCACTTCTCGATTTCGATGAAACTGCACAGACTGAAAGAGTAGCTTGGTATAAGAACACCATTTTTTCTTACCTAGCGTATCTCGCCGATTTGGGGGTACAGCCCCTCAAAGATTTTTATGTTTTTTTTATTTGTGTAAATATCTCGGAAATTATAACAGATATCTTTTTCTTTTTAGAATATAATTTGAAGTAAATTACATAGTTCCAAGGATGACGTGAATTATTTTCGAAAAAAATTTATAACGCGGAACCGGGGACCCCCCGCCCCTTTTTTTTTTTTTTCTTTATTTTTCACATATAAAGTATATTACATAGTCGGGGAAAATCCAGCATTATTGAATAGTATGCTAATAAACAGGAAGATTTACTTAAATTCATTAAATAATATCGGTATATTTACTTCTTTTATCTGAATGAGAGGTAATACCGTCATAAAAGCGCAGATAGTAGCGACAACAAAGAGCGTATTTCTTGAAATTCCAGGAAAAATGTAACAGTTGGTAAACCATTTGAAGCAATATTTTTAAATTACGATCAGTTATCGTTCCATGATAGTAGCGACAACATTTCTTAACAAATAGTGTTTATAATTTCGTTTAAATTTTTAAAACATACCGAAAATGAAAAAAAATTGGTGTTGAAACGCGTGCTCTGATAGTAGCACAACATAACTTAAGCATAGGCAATCGTCAAATTGCTAGAAAATTACATTTAAATCCATCTACTGTTGATTACAACATCAAAAAATACAGTGAAAGTGGCAGTTTTCGAAATAAAGTAAGAAGTGTAGACCAAAGGCGATAAAATCAGCTCAAGATATTGTAATCGCGGTGTTCAGCGAGCGAAATAGAGGAAAAGCAGCTCCAGAAATCGCCGCAGAAATCAATACTGTACTTCCGAAGTCGATTAGCGTGTCCACAATTAAACGCCGTTTCCAAAAAGCCGGCATTCACGGACGAATTGCGACGCGAAAGCTCTTGCTTCGCCAAATTAATAAGAAAAGGAGGTTGCGATGGGCACGTGAACATCGAATTTGGAGGGTAAAAGATTGGAACAAGGCATTGAGGACCGACGAATCCAAATTTGAGATTTTCGGTTCGCGAAGACGAGTGTTTGTAAGAAGATCTGTAGGTGAACGTGCACTAGAGCAACGCACAGTCTCTACCCCTAAATACGGCGGTGGTTCGGTAATGATTTGGGGTTATTTCGCTGGTACATCCGCAGGTGATCTCGTAAAAATTCAAGGCATAATGAGAAAAGAGCAATACGAACGCATCTTGAAAAAATAAACACCCTCTGGTAAAAATTTTTTAGAATTGTTTTTTTTAACAAGGCAAGGGCCCCAAAAACACCCAAAAATTATGCAAGCAATATGAAATGGCTACCCCAAGACCCACACTTGAATCCCATCGAGCTATTATGGGAAGAACTGATGGGGGAATGAAAAACTGTAAGAGATAACATGTGTAAAAAACACAGGCAGCATACGCTCGAATAACCCCGAAAACATTGTTAAAATTAATTGCGGAACCCCCGATTATGCGACGCAATCATTAAACGGAAAGGAGGTCACATAGACGAATCTAAAATTTAGGTAAAATAAATATAAAAAATATAAAATTTGTCTATACTCAAATACCAAATACATATTTTAATATTTCCGTTTAGATATTTAATGATTTACCCTGAAATTTGAGGGCCCCAAATACTTATGAGCGGTAGTTTATATTTCCAAAGCTGCAATAAGGTTAAATAAACGGTATGATATTTTTGCCATCTTAGATTCCATTTTGCTCTTAGATAAGGAGACAGAAAAAGCAATTAAGGTATGCATACTCATTCTACGCTCCATACTTTTATTTTTGAAGCCCTGCTAGCTTAATTGTAATTCCCGAGCACCGTCCTCATAATACTTACACCATTAGAAGATTTCCCAATGTCGTCGTGCAGAACTATCGCGGCAAACGTAATTATTACTGGAGGAGTCTCTTACCGTTCTCCAGCAAAGTGAAAATAAAAATACAGAGAATATGTCGCACGCGTAGACTGCTTGCAATCTTGTTATGATGTAAATAGGCACTGATCAAGTCGACAAATATCGATATTGCTTAGGTTTCCTTTTGACGTTGGATGAAGCAATCTTAAACAAAATCTTACAGAGCTTTATTAGTATGGGCATCGAGGAAAACTGAAAAATATTTTTTTTAATAGACCATATTTGTAATACTTCTTTCTGCATCCGAATAAACGGAAATAGTTGCAATGGGCAGGATGTTTGCAGGTTGCGTACTTATTAGTGAAAAAATGCTAAATTTGTTATCGTAGTCATAAAGTCATGTTGGTCGATGTAAATTAAGGATTTAATTTGAGAATTAATGGATTTATAGTTGATACAGGAATGTGGTTTCAATCTTCTCGTGGTTTTTTCTTGGACAATTCTAATGAATAAAAACCCCTTTTTCTTAGCCTTTTAAAATTGTTTAAACAGTTAATATTATGCTAATGAGATGGAAACAACAGTAATTATTACTATAGTAAATATTTGTAATTTTACTTATTTTTTTGTCACCATTCTTCTTTATTAAGATTCTGGTTTTTGTAATTAAAGGAATTTATGTACTTTTACATTATTTTAAAATTTTTAACGTTAACACTATTTGTCTACAAATATTTACAAATAGATTAAAATATTGTATCCTCTTTTTCTTCTTTTTTAAGTCTAAACTGTGTCCTGATTTACCTGAACCACAACAGTCGATTTTAAAGTTAAAGGGGGGCCTTTTCTACAAAAAATATTTTTTATCCCAAATAAAAAAGGTAGTTTTTAAAAATTTAATCCGACAGAAGCTGCAGCAATCAAGAAATGCCAGGAAATATTTCAAGATAATCAGGTTAAAAAAGATTTACAAACTATTCACAACAATTACTTCGGACTAGCGGAGGGAAAAGAAAAAAATTTCAAAAAGTTTCGATTTGTTAGTGGATTCTGTTCAAATTGCGAATGATGTTCACGCACAGTTATGCGCTGTAAAAGGCGAAACAAATTGGTGTATAATACGAACATTTGAAAGTGTTTTTGAGAAATACTCCGATTTTTTTTTATATTAAGACAAATTTGTGAAGGTGCATGTGAAGATGCGTTAAGTTGTTTCAAAGATTATTTTAAATATGCAAATATAACATCGTTAGATGTCGAACGGTCGTTTTCGGCATTAAAAAATATTTATTCCGCACGTCGTACTCACTTGTTTGAAACAGCTGTGGAAACAATGATTCAAATATTTAACAAATGTTACCTAGTTTGTGATTTCACGGAAGACTTTTAAAACGGTAAGTGTTTCAGCACGTTTTATAATTTATTTCTTACCTTCTATTTTATGTGTAAACTTATGCGCTCGCCACGCCTCTGGCTGTTACCGCATATTTGCCCAGGTTAATCATCAGTTTTGCCCGGATACTCCCTGATAATAGTTGAAACCTTCCACGAAGTTTAATAAGTCTTTAATTTGACACCCACTAATTCGATAGGTCATTATACAAATACAAATTTACTAATCTGTAATTTTTTAACGCTAAAATGTAGAGCAAGACGAACTCCTTCAATCCATGTATGACACTTAATGCAGCAATACAAATTTCACGTTTTAATTCTACGATGAATTAACTTACGTAAATGCAGCGATTTTTAGTTGCAGTTTGTTAATAAGGTTTGAAACTGCCGTACAAAGTTGTTTCGCTATAAAATTAAAAACAAACATCTGTACGTTAGACTCTGACCTTTTCTGAGTAATGTAGGCTTATTTTCGGCATAAATTGTGAATTAGGAAGAAGGGTTGATAAAAAGGTCCTTTTACTCGCAAAATTCTTTTTTAATATAATTAAATAACGACTGGTTTCGGGTCAAAGCTCATCCTCAGGTTAAGAAGTTTTATTAATAACAGTTCTACTCAATAAAAGTTCTTAACGGAGGATGCTGCAAACCTTATTCTGCTATGAACAACTCGCAACGAGTCACCATTGAACATAAATTGTGAAATTTTGTAAAAATCATTTTTGATCGGATTTCAATCGCGCCGGCAATGGAGGCACTGCCTTCTTTTCAATGTGAATGTTGATCAATGTGACCAACCTTCATATCACACAAGGTTAAATGTCTCCAATAGCTGTCAAAAAATATATAACAGAAATACATTTGTTATGTCATAGAAATGCAAAATAGAAAAAATAGTATAGAAGACTCGTTTCATAAGGCATTTTGTCTCCCGCGCGTCTGAAATTAGTAAAATACCATCGTATAAAACCTGTTTCCTCGAACCTCTTGTGTTGGCTTTTATATGAACATGAAACAAGTACGCACCAGTTGTACTCATTGTTTGTTAATATGTTTGTGAAACCCCTTATCACTTTTGCGCAGCGCAAAGATTCAATTTTCTATCAAAACGTAACCTATAAATTTACGATTCCGTTTGAGCATCTCCCGCGCGAGGTATATTATATAGGCTCCATCCTTCATTAACTATTAATTATAGTAGCGAGTGTCGAATAGACCTCTTTCCACCCTTTCCCCCCAAAAAAGTGGTTGTAGCGATTGCTGCGGTTTCATTAATACGAAAACTATCATCGGATATTCTGTTTGCGTACAGAATGAAACGCATGTATTTACCAAGAGTGCTTTGATATTCATTGAGAACCCACTTTATGTACGATGTATGTATGTACTACGTGATATACATACGTGGGCGACTAGGTATGTTATAGTAGTTCATACGCTTTGTGTTTAACACCGTTACTATCTGATCGATCGGTGGCTATCTGATATAGACAAGATGAAATGTAAACCCAGTGTTGCCACCTTTACCGATTTTTCGGTAGATCAATCGATATTCTCATCAATTTTCCGATACACCAAATAAAATGCCCTTGTCATTTATTAACAAGTTAAAGAAACATTAATTTTAACTCTTGGGAATTCCTGAAACACTTTTGTGTAAAACCTCCAAAACATTCGATTTTAGAAGCACTACCTTAACAACAACCTATTTTCAATATTGATGGCGTTAAAGTTCAATGTCTAGTTTGTAAAATCCCTTTCATGTGTTTGTCCAGAAGCCACTGTTAACGTCACATCGAAAGCAAACAGCATTCTTCTGCTAAAAGTGTGGCATACGAGACCAAGAAAAATTTACATTTGATTTATGTGTTACTCTTATTTTATGTAATCTATCGTTTCGTTTACTAGACAAAGAAGCATTTGTCTCCTTCTGGAATAAATATGCGGACTGTAAATTACCTAGTTGGACATCGATACGAAATGTAATGCCATTTGTTCGTGAACATATAGAAAAAAGAATGAAAACGGAATTGAAAGATAAAAAACTGTGGTAGTGTGTGGACGAAACAACAGATCGTCAGAAACATTCTGTGGTTAATGTAATGGTACGTACAATGGAACCACATCGACCGTCATTCTCCTTCTTACTTGCTTCCAAAAGAGTTATAAATTGTACTGCCGATGGGATTTTAAAGGTGGTGTTGAACTCATTGAACAAATTTGAAGATTCAACTATGCAACTTTTAATGTTTATGAGTGATGGTGCCGCAAACATGCGTTCTTTGGACGGATCTCTTAAAGAACACAGTGGTAACTTCTTACATGTAACGTGTAAAATCCATACTCTAAATCTTGCGGCACAAACGATTCCTACATGTTTTCCAGTAGTAAATGCATTGAAACGTACCCGACTATTTCACAAACTGTGTCCTGATTTACCCGAACCTTCACAGCCGATTGTTACACGTTGGGGAATATGGTTGCAGGCTGCGTTTTACTACAACAAATATTTTGATCAAGTAAAGAAGGTTGTTTCAAAATTCAATCCGACAGAACCTGCAGCAATCAAGAAAAGCCAGGAAATATTTCAAGATAGGTTAAAAGAGATTTACAAACTATTCGCAACAATTACTTCGGACTAGCGGAGGGAATAGAAAATTACAAAATGTTTCGATGTCGCTAGTGGATTCTGTTAAATTGTGAATGAGTGTTCACGCAAGTTATACGCTGTAGAAGGCGAAACAAATTGGTGTGTAATACGAAAATTTGAAAGTGTTTTAGAGATAGACTCCGATTTTCTTATATTAAGACAAATTTGTGAAGGTGCGTGTGAAGATGCATTAAGTTGTTTCAAAGATTATTTTAAATATGCAAATATAACATCGCTAGATGTCGAACGGTCGTTTTCGGCATTAAAAAACATTTATTCCGCACGTCGTACTCACTTGACTGAAACAGCTATGGAAACATATCTAATGATTCAAATATTTAACAGATGTTACTCAGTTTGTGATTTCACGGAAGACTTTTAAAACGGTAAGTGTTTCAGCACGTTTTATAATTTATTTCTTACCTTCTATTTTATGTGTAAACTTTTATGCGCTCGCCACGCCTCTGGCTGTTATCGCATATTTGCCCAGGTTAATCATATGTTTAAATCAAGTAATGATGTCAAAAAATATTTCTTTAAATTAAAAAAAATATGTCTTTGCCGCCATTTAAAATTACGAATTTGTTGATTGAGTTCATATTTCTTTAACTCAAGGTTTTTTTTTTTCTGTATATATGAATATTATTTTGGTTGCAGCTATGATGTAAGTACCTATGTGCAAAACAAATGCTGCCATCGTATCCACTTATTCAACGAAACTTTCCTCAGAAGAGTTACGATAGATTACAACGAAGTTCAAACAGCCGTTTGACCATTAACGACCTCCTCGAAACAAAAAAAAAGGTATAGAAGGAGGGCACACCGATCGAATTAAGAATCCTAGGCCTATTACTACCGTAATGTCCTTCGGTCTTCTCTTCTTGCTCGTGAAGCGGGTCCTCGGGCATGTTTGTCGAACGGATAATAAGACGGACAGTACAGGGTGGTGGTGGTGGGAGTGGTAGTAGTGAAAATTCTCCTCTACTACCACGGTCGACGTCGTCGTCGTCTTGACACGCCCAGCGCCTGGCTAGCATATATTGATCTGTCCGCCCTTGCCCCCCGAACTCGCTGTCACCGTCTCTCTCTCAGTTTACTCCGCCATGCCGTCCTAGGTGTATCTACCTATGACTGTATTCTTATGCTGGCTTCATATTCTAACCTATATCTCCCCACTTTTCGTTTATTTTACGGCCACTACGATGCTCTCGCGTTTCGTCACCAAATACTACAGATACTACAACGCTGATGGCAGGATCAATTTGGAAGCGTAAAATATTGCTTTTATATCACCTACAGGGAAACTACTCGAAATGTTAATCGCCGATTTTAATGAAACTTTGTCAGTTTGTAGACCCCATCGAGTGTTGCTCAACGGTACCTTCCGTTGCTGCAGAGCTGCATATTTATGGGGTGAAATTTGCTCTTGAAATTGGTCTCAAATTTCGTTTTCCCAAAACAAGCTTTGAATGGTTAAAGATAGAGAAAAAGTATTAACGGCGGACTTATACTATTTAATGAATTCTTTCGGCTAGTGCGGATATACTTAAACAGGGTGTTACAATAAAGAGGGAATTTTAGAAAAGCGGTTGTAAAGGCTGTATTTGCTATTAAATTATAAATATACATACACAATAATTATACAGGTGTCCACACAATGATGACTTTTCAAGTACTTCCTTATTTTAACGAGATATCCTGTGTATTGTTAGGCGGTTGTATTGCACGTTAAAAACTGACAAAGTTTCATTAAAATCGGCGATTAACACTTCGGGTAATTCTCTTGTTAGAAAGGTTAAAAGAGCTGTTTCGGCAATGATCTCTTCATTTGACGTGAACCGCTTTCTGCCAAGCCATTTTTTCAAGTTTGGAAAAAGAAAGAAGTCACAGAGGGCCAACCAAATCTGGCGAATATGGTGGATAAGATACCAATCCGTACTTTAACTGGACTAGTTTCGCTGTCGCAATTCCAGATTAATGGGCCGGGACGTTATCATGATGGTAGAGAATTTTTTTCTTCGCTAGGTGGGGCTCTTTTCTAAAGAGAAAAGAGCTGAACTAAAGAGTTCAGCGTCGAATCAAATAACCAATTAAGATTATGCTTTGCGAATCCCAAAAAATCGTCGCCATAACTTTTCCGGCATTAAGAAAAGGGCGGGTCTGTGGACAAAACCTTGTGGGACACCAACCCTTACACATCTGTTTCATTTAGCATAAAATATAGCACAAACATCACTATTGGGAATAAATGCAAACCCTTTCAAATATTTGAATAGAAAATTAAAATCTCCTGACACTTTCTTGACCAGTTTTTGATCCTAATTTTGCTGATATCTTTAGTATGTTGTTCTATTCCACCTTTGCTCATTTATATTAGTTATTGTTTTGTAGTCTATATTCTATGACATGAATGCCAATTCTTGTTTTGATTCATTTCCAGAACATTGGTGAAAAAGTTTCCTACCATATACAAATGCAGCGTTTACATGGTTTGAAATTTAATTAAGAACTTATAGTTTAAGTTTTTACGAAAACAATGAAAGAAAAAAAATTATAGTAAAAATCGTTTTATTATTTTTCAAAATATTGGCCATTAAGACTTACACACTTTTGCATGAGTTCGAACCAATTCCTGAAATATTTTCCCACTCAGAAGGTGGTGTCTTAAAAACATGGATTTTGAAGCCTTCAACAGCTTCTTGAGCTGGTCAAAATCCCTATCCAGTCATTTTTTGTTTGACATTCGGAAATGGGACATTAATTCGTTATTTTTCTTCCTTAAATAATCAATTGTTTGACATGATGTATGAGGGCTGGCGTTGTCATGATGAATAATGCGACGTTGTTGTATCCGGTCGTGCAGTGATTGTTACAAAAATCATTAGAAAATCCAATTTTAGCAGAAGTTTTCACTAAATCATTAGATTAGTTGAAAAATCACCAAACTTGGCAACACTGCTTATGGCGGACACAATGTTGGCAACCGCACGCCACCAAATCTCTCCCTTGGCGCACAATTTAGAATGATCCGTTTTTATACATAGATCTCGTATATTATTTGGTAGCTCTAGATTTCAGTGATTATTAAAGAAGATCAAAAACAGTATAGCAAATTACTAATTTTCCACTGGAAGACGGACGTTTTGAATAATGAATGCTATTCGTAATATGGATATTTCAAAAATTTCTTGATGGTAAATGCAATCGAACATAATACTTTGAAAAGGATTTCAATGTAAAATTCATTTCAGTTTTATTATAAATAATGAGCATCATAAATTGTGTTGCAAACTTTTTTTTTTGCTGTGAGGTTCTTTTTATTTTCATTATCACCTAAAATTGTTCAAAATAATAACTTCCTAATAAGGAAAGAACATTTATTAATACCTACTGGTTAAACTTCAAATAATTAACAATTTCTCAACACTAATCATTTTTATTTTATGGACTATTGTTATTATTCCAACGTGCCACATTATTCCCAGATTGAAATCAGCGTTTTGTACCTTCAGCAGCATTTAATTATTTTATGAAAGCGAATAATGCAGGCGTAAGATCGCTAATAGATTACATCCATACATGTATACACATTCATAATTAAATAAATATTTAATCTAATCATTTACACAACCTACAACACCGGTGATTTAATTAAATCGCCTGGCAAACTGTCTGGGACAATTACGCGGCGCGTTTGTTTTCAGATTTAATGCGAGCATCAATCACGAAACTTGTCATTTAGATTCTGAAAGGGCAATGTTTTATTAACTAATAAAACGGTTTTTTTTCCCGCCCTTGTTTCGTATTAACTGACGAAACTCTCATCAATCACGGTCCGGTCTACTAAAATTTCACAAATATTAATATCTACCATTTCATTTTATACACGCAAAGAAATATACAGTGAGGACCTAAAGTATCCCCCCCCCACTAACTTTTGAACAACTGAGGGCTAGCGTTTTCGGAAAAAAATAGGTCGATTTTTATTTTTTCTGGGCTAACTTTTGGTATTATCGAGAGTTCAACTGCATTTCCGATTTCACCGGAAGTGACGTCAACTTTTTTATTTTAAATAGGACATCCTATATATTTTTACATTTTTGGAAAGACGAATTCAACAATACCACACATGCTATACTTTTCAAGTAGGAAAACTGCAAATTGTCCCCTGAGATTCTTTCATGTAAAAATCTTGTTACTAGGCAACGCAAAGACAACAACTGTCAAACTATTGTCTATCAATTTAAATTTCTATTATTGTGTAGATTACTGCCAACTTTATTGCTCCATATCGTAATATTTATTAAGCTAAAGTACAATAAATGTGGTACGGTTGAATTCATCTTTCTATTGCCTTTCCAAAAATGTAAAAATATATGGGGTGTTTTATTTAAAATAAAAAAAGTTGATGTCACTTCCGGTGAAACCAGAAATAAAGTTGAACTCTCGATAATACCAAAAGTTAGCTTAAAAAAAAATAAAAATCGATCGATTTTTTCCGAAAACGCTAGCCTCAGTTGTTCAAAAGTCAGTTGGGGGGGGATATCATAGGTCCTCACTGTATATGTAGCTTCCTGAAATAAATTTGCATTCAGTCGAGAAAATTTCTGTTTTTTATGTCCGTAAAATGGTGTTTCCTTATTAGAAGTCAACTAATCTATTGATTCTATTTTCTTTGATCAAAAGATGAGCTTAGATAAGAACACGAAGAAAAATTTGAGCCAAACAAATATGCATTCGGGTAACCAAATAGTAATTTGAAATGGCGGCAGAGACATTTTTTTTTCTTCAAGTTCCTTCGAGATTACTCACATTTCCCAGGAACCTGTAGAGTGAATCTGGTTAGGTTAGGTCTCGATGTTGAAGTTGTAACTTGATTTTAACAATATTAAAAACATAAAAGTTAGGTATAGTGCGCCGATAACTTTAAACAGACTGTAGTATGTCCAATTTGTTATAATTAAAGCGTGACAAACGGTTGCACCCGCAGAGACGCCTGTACGCGGGGGTGTATGAACGTATGTGGATGCAGAGTTTAGTAATGCGGTAGACGTTGAGGAGGTCGGTAGTTCGGTTATTTATCGGATTCTCATTGCGTGTTTTCGAAAACATGGGACGTAAGCCTGGTGTACCTCTTGCATCGCATGTGAAGAATTATATTTGGCGTTACCCCGGTTTGGAATTTACAGGTTCGCACATTCGTTGCAAATTTTGCGGTATAAGGTTGCTAGGTCATAGAAGTCATATTAAAAGTAAACGTCATGTATTGAATTTAAGAAACAATATTACGTACAGGAAATTTTTGTATTACATTAATTTCATGTTGAGCAGGTGCAACATCCCACAACACCTAGTAGATAATGAAAACTTTCGTCTTTTTTGGGATAAATATGTTCCATCATGGAAGCTACCAACGAAAAGACAATTGCGGTACAATTTACCACATGTGCAAAGTACAGTAAAAGACTGTATAAAAGACGAGTTGAGAAATCAAAAAATCTGGCTCACGGTGGACAAAACTACTGATGCTTAGAAACGCAGCTTCCTTGTTTTTAGTCAGTAAAAGGATTGAAAGAACTGATGCCGAAACCGTTGTAAACATAATAAAAAATATGTTAAGAGAATTTTGTATCGTAGAGCCAAATCACCATGTTGTTTCCGAGGAAGCCGCAACAATGCTGAAAGCTGGTAATTTAAAGGATTT
>JAROYC020000003.1:3130226-3166423 GCA_029619255.2 Dynastes hyllus | reverse complement strand
TCTCCTTCTAATACTAGTGAGATTGTACAAAGCCAGCTATAGTGGAGAGACGTAAATGTGATTTTTATACCTAAAGAAGGAAGGCTATCATCCGCATGGTCTAAAGCGTATAGGACCTATCAGTTTCCCCTAATTTCTGCTCAAGGGAATGGAAAAGTGCATACGGAATGAAGTCCTTGCAACAAGCCCGCTTCATTCTAACCAACATGCCTATCAGAAGGCAAAATCAATAATAACGACCTCCAATTTATTACAAGCAAATTGACAGAGCCACTTACGGCAAAAGAAATAACGTTCTATCCTTTCTTGGACATACAGGGTGCATTCGACTACATCTCCTTCGAAAGAATTGAAGAGCGACCTCTGCCAAACGTTTTCCCCTGTCGTCGTCCACAAAATGGATCAAATCCATGCTTCAAAGTCATCTGGGATCCGAAACAACAATTAGAGCCTGGGCACAAGGTGGTGTTTGCCCGTTTTAGCGCTCGTCTCCTTCTGCTAACGAGTTTCTTGATATTTAACGGAAGTTGTGTACTATTTGATAGCTTGAAAATATGCTTTATCAATTGATAAAACGTTGCACGCGCAGGGAAATCGTTTCTTGCATCAAGAAGATAGATTTTCTTGCAAATGAAAAGAAAAAAATATATGAACCGGTATCTTTTGAAAATGTTTATGAAACGTTGTACGTTAAAGGATCATTGTATGGGTAAGTATGGTATCTGTGTTCCGGTTCCGTTGCCATTATCTAGGATGGCAGGAGTATATCTACCGGCACCAAGTGACACCAGAAAATATTTCAGTTGTTGTTTTTAAAGATTAGTGGCACAAACTGAGAGATGTAACAGCAAGCCGGGCAGGTGCAGAAAGCGTTAGTGCTTTTGTTTGAACATTATTCTGTAGATAACATATACTTTAGCCTTTCTAAAATCATAAGCAGTGTGAATAATTTGGTGGATTGTGTACGGATATGTCGTTCTGTTTTAAATAGGGTAAGTGCAATTAATAGTGCGGATATAAATAATATGCATTTCTATAATTCTAAACAAAAAAAAAGCTTTATAAATACCCAAACATTTTCTGGAATTAAGAAAACTATTTACTATCCTTGAGAAAGTATTGTTTTGTGTTATAACTAGAGCGGGCCAAGAGCGCCACGCGCCAGGTTCGCAATCAGGCTGCCGGGCCATATATGTATGTAAACATAGGAAATTTTAAATATGTAATTATTGGGACGAGGCCCAAAAACCCACTGTCTATTACGTCGTGAAGCCCGGCAAAAAACACCTGCAGTTTGGGTGTTCGTTGATAAAAGGGCGTTGTTCACAGTGGGCCACTAAAAAAAAAAAGTTCATTCATCGATACGAACTAACACCCCTTTTTCATTTACGGATGACGCGCTCTTTTATCAACAAATGACGAGTCTGCAGATGTTTTTGCACCACTTCGTGGCATACAGAAACAAGCGTCTTCCGCTTTAGTGATTATGTCTAACGTAACTATTAAAAATAAAGGGCCATTACCTAAGTTAATAAATTTCTTATAAATTTTTTGGGTTTACACTAAATGGGAGTAAAATTTTTTTGTAAAGTTTGAAAAAAGAAACTACTGTGCGGGAGCAAACGTGTTTGGAAAAGACATATAAATAGCGCACCCCCCAGAAATAAAAGAAATGGTGTGCACAACAACGTCAATTTCAATTAGAATTGTTTTTAACGTTTATGGTATGTGTTCTACCCTTTATATTTATAAAAAAGCATTTCGAAAAATTTGGGGTACATACAATACCAGTGGATCTACCATCTCGGACAGGTTACGGAGAGATATTCCACGAATACGTGAGGACATTGAAAAACGAATTAAAGCCGAATTAAAAGATAAAAGCGTGGCTATGTCTTGATGAGACGACAGATTGCAAAAAAAAATTTTATTTTTAATATAATAGTGCGCGTATTAGATCCTACTAAACCAAATTTTGCAATTCTATTAGCCAGCAGAAGTTAAAAAAAGTGTACTAGTAAAGCAATTACGGCCGTAGTTCTCAAACGTTACAAAAATTCAAGTGTCAACCAGTCAACTTTTTTGTTCATGAGCGATGGTGCAGCAACAATGTGTAGTGTAGGGGTTCCCCTTTAAAAAAAAGTGTGAAGGACTTTTACATGTTACGTGTAAAGTCCATGCTTTACTTTTGGCACAAACTATTCGAGTGTTACCCGGAGGTGGATGCATTAATAGCAAACACAAAAAAGTGTTTCTCAAAAATCCCAAGAGGACAGGGCATTCCACAGGTTATGCCCCGGTATTCGAGAACCACCACAGCCCATTCTTACGCGTTGGGGGAAAGTGGTTAAAAGCCCATTATAATGAACATTTTCAAGAAGTCAAATCCGTTATTTTGCAATTCGTCCCTGCCAAAGCTGAGCTATTGGGATGAGCCAGGGCCGTTGCGCCTGATTCCGATTCTGTTGGATGGCGCAATTTGGGTTTATTATAAGGGCCTTTATTAAAGAATGTTTTCCTCAAATTTTCTGCGAGATTTTCTTGAATCAAGTTAATAAATGTCTTAAACAATGAAATACAATTATTTCATTACAAAAAAGGATTACTATGTTACGTCAAATTCAAACATGGCTGTATCATAGCTATCAAGAAAGCATCTGTCCTGTCTAAAGTAAACGACCTGAAAATTTATTACTCCCAAGGAATATCCCTTTACTGATCCATTAACACGTATTAGGCACTCATCGCCTCCATACAAGATAAGAATAAAATTGCTCTGCTTAAGTTAATGACGGTAATAAAGTCCGCTATTTCGACTAAGTTTGATGACAGCATTAGGTACAATGATATCGTGAGCTTAATCCTATACATAAAAAAGTAAACTAAATATACAAAATAATTAAAATTAAATTCCCTTTTTTTTTAGAATTTTTGTTGTTTTTTATTATAAGTTCATTGTTGCATACTTAATTAGGGGTTTTGTTTTAATATAACAATGAAACTATTGACTTATGTAATTCCTCACAATTGCCGCAAAGTGAGGCGGTACGCCGTCTTATTGTCACCACAAATACTATAGTCGATTTAATGGAATATTGCTATCTTAGAAGTTGCGTATGTGTGAAAAAGGTTTAAGTATCTTTCCTCCATTTAATGTTTCTTCATGCATAACTGGTCCTACGAGGCGATTTCCCAAAATGCCCATACGCAGAGAAACATTTACTTGTATCAAGGCTGTTCGCCTCAATTTAAGACAATTGGTGTTTCAATTTCCCCCAATACAATAACTGTTTTAAATCAAAAGAAATATTTTCTTAGTGTTCTTTTCTCCGTTTAAGAGAAGTGTATACTTGTAATGAAATAATTGTGTTTCCTTGTTTAAGACATTTCTTAACTTGATTTAAGAAAATCTGGCAGAAAATTTGAAAAAAGCGATGCCTGTAATTTTAAAAAGGCTAAGGTAGAGGTTATTTACAGAACAATGTTCAAACGAAAGTGAACTTAATGTAGAGGTACACATGAAAAAAGTGCCTAGAAACAATAATCAAGATAATGCTAATAAATAGCTCATGGTATTGATCACTCCCGGCAAAAACAATGTGAAAAAAAGCACTCGTTTTTTTGCTCCTGCCCACATTGTTGTTCATCTTTTAAATTTTTTGGCCATTAGTCTTCAAAAACACCATTGAAACATTTCCTGGTGCCACCTACTGCCAAGAGATATAGTCATGCCGTCCTAGATAATACCGACGGAATTGGAATACAGATACCAGACTTACTTATACATTGATATAACCTTTAACATACAACGTTTCATAAACATTTTCAAAATATATCGGTTAATATTTTTTTATTAATGTATAATAAATAATAATTGAAAAAGGGATAAATAAACTTAATTATTAATTCATTAAACGGGTACTCTAAAACTGTGGCACTGGAACACTGAAACAGTTCACTAAAACCCTTACCACAACACTTAATTCGTACTCGGTTTGTCCGTTATATAAGCAAACTGAATGTTCGGGGCAAGTCTTTGGGAAAAATTTCCAAAACGTTTCGAGGATTTGACAAACACTGCTTTTTATGCGCTATTAAAGGTCACCTCAGGATAACACTTTCTGACACCATTCCACGAAGACATGAATTTTAAAGTAATGTGTAACAAGTTAACAGAATGCTTTTTTAAAAAATCCTTGTAACGATGTCCGACTTGTTTTTATCCGAATAGTTATTCCAAAACAAGACAAACGCTTCCTTGTCTAGTAAATTAAAAAATTTTTTACATACAATAAAAGTAACACAAATTAAATATAAATTTGTCATAGTTTCGTGTGCAAGTTTTTTTTTGAAGCATGCCGTTCACTGTTTACGTGCCGTAGACAGTCCCTTTCGCACCAACTCATCAACGGGACATTACATACTACCGCGCTAATGGAAGGTCGAAGCTACACTGAGGCTTGTATGTAACCGTATAGATACGACGCAGCTGCCTATTGGCGCGCGTGACCAACTCTATTTATGACTCAATATTTAATTGATACTCCAAGCACAAGGAAAATTCACAAATAAAAAATAATAACAAGAAACTGCTTCTACATATTGACAAAGATTACGTTTGATATCACTCTAATTCAATTCGTATGAAAAGTTTATGTTTACTTTGTGAAATTGCGAAAGCTTTCGATAAGATTTCCGTAGCTGTTTTCTGATCAATTCGCAACTAAACTAGAAGACACGTCGGGCTGGAAAGTTCTACAACGAATACGTGATTTGAATACCGAGACGCTGCCTCTTTTGTATTTAATCAATTTTCCTTTCGACAAAAGAAAAAATACAATTCTATTTGAAGAGAAATTTCCACTTGTAAAATCCAATCGTAGCGATTCGACGTGGAACTCTGGTTGCGATAAGAATGAAACAAATTGTTGTAGGTTGAATATACAGCGCGAACCTGGAAGAACCGACCAAACTTCAGGAGTGTATCCTTATCCGATTTTCATTTGTTTTCAAGTTATAGCGTAATTACAAATAAACAAAATTTCGTACCTATTTTTTTTTTGATCCTAGCGTTCTTCTAATAAATATTCAAAAATACCGCTATTGACCTCTAAACATTTTATGCTTCGTTTACGAAGGACGCCGGTTGCTTTCCCGATTGCTTCATGTCTTTCTTTAAAATCGGTTGCAGTATTTCTAATACGTCGAATTAGTGCATCCCGACTTTTACCTTGTAAACTTCATCATAGAGGCATTGCAATACTGGACACATGCTACAAGATTTTTAGCAGAATCTTGAGGAAAGGAATAACAGAATACTCAGAAAAGACACCAGGAGAGTACCAAGCGAGGTTCCGCAGCAACGGACCAAATTACAAAAAAGAACTGTATGCTCTGTTCATAGAATTCCGTGAAGCGTACGACAGAATTGAGAGAGATAAAGTGTACCAAGCAATGATTCAGCTGAGCATCCTTGCAAGTTAATAAAGCTAACCATAATGATCCTTAATCAAACAAGGAACGAAGTGCTCTGGAAAGGAAAAAAATTATTGAGGCAGGGCGATCCACTATCCATGACGTTATTTAATCTTGTTCTAGAAGCGATAATAAGAAACAATGGAACGATAAGGCAGGAAACAATCTTAAGTAACGAGCAGCAATGCCTAGCCTTCATGGACAACGTTACGCTACTAACCAAAACAAAGAATTAATAACAATAACAGAAAAGATAGAAGAAGAAGCAAGAAGCTATGGGCTGGGATTGAAGAAGACGGAATATATGGTAATTGGAAGGAACAGAGAAGAACATGAAAAAAACCTAGAGATAACAACTAGAGGAAGTAAGAACTACGAATTCGAAAGAGTGGACGAGTTCACGTATCTGAAAGACAGGAGATACATGCAAGAAGTGCTAGAGGAAACCAAAAATACGGAAGCTTGAAAACCCTACTGATATCCAAATACATATCCAGAAAAACAAAACTAAGAATATACCGAACGATCATAAGGCCAACAGCTACATATGCGTGTGAAACCTGGGTGCTCAACAAAATGGAGGAGGAACTACTAGAAAGGTGGGAGCGCAAAATTCTGAAGGGTATCTTGGGGGGATACAGACCGAAGAAGCGAAGAACGAACCAAGAAGTGTATGCGTTACATGGGGAGCCTAGAATTACAACGTATGTCAAGGCGCAGAGATTGAAATGGCTAGAGTATACAGAGCGAATGTCAGATGAAAAAATGAGTAAGATGGTTCTACGTAGAAAACCCATCGGAAGAAGGCAAAGGGGAAGACCGAGAGCGAGATGGATAAAAAGGACAGAAAACGATCTGAAGCAGGCGAATGTTGTGGGCTGGAAAAAGAAACAATGGATAGAAGACAATGGAGAAATATTAAAAAAAAATGGTATTAAAATCAATGAATTGTAAAACTAAACTTTTGCCCTAGCCCTACAAGGCCTGTTGTGCATAATAAAAGAAGCTTCATTTTTGAACCGGACCCATAAACAATAGTTTACCGCTGTGGGGTCTGGAGATTTTGGAGGCCAACCAATAAGACCACTGCGACCAATCCAAAGCCCTGGAAATCTATCGTCCAACTGTTGCTTAACCTCACGAGCGAAATGTGCAGGTGTTCCATCATGTCAGTTCCATCATAGGGGAACATCCTCTAGTACTCCTTGTAATTTATTTTGTAAGAAATTTAAGTTGTGCTCTCCTATGAGACAATTCTCCAAAATGAAAGGCTCAATTAAATAACTATGGACCACACCAAACGTTTACCGGAAACTTAAAAATTAATTTCGATTATTGCGTGGTAATTTTCGTCTGACAATATATGTGAGTTCCGAGTATTATCAATGTCGTCACGGGTGAATGTTGCTTCATTCATAAAATGGACAAAATTTGACACTTAACATAAAATTGCGCTGAATATAGTATGGATATAAGCCTTGCTCTTGGATATAAGCCTTGCTCCCACTTAAGTACCAATTCTTCGTGAGCTGGTCGTTGCATCTTCTTCTACTAAATCCAGAATATTTTCCACTTCTTCTAAATCTTGTTGAGTAGCTCGTTCAGATGTTAGGTTGGGCCGGGGAAGTATTCCGGTCCCCACATTTTGTTAAAAAACTGAAAAATCGTTTCCCAGGATTTCCCCAATGTGGAAACCCAAATTTATTCATCAACAGCAGCTACAGCATTCCCATTACAAAACCATAAACAAACACTGTATTTACATATTCTAAATTTGAATAAGTGTGTGGCTTTTTCTAACAAAATAATGCACAAACTAAAAATAAACGTTAAATCATTGTCACAATATACGTAAATCAGAACAACAAAATTATTGAAAAAATTTTTAAGCCTCGAAGGGATTAACCAGATGCATGTCATATGGAGTTTTTTAAAAAGGGGTACCAGATGGGGGTAGCGGCGTGGGAAGGGGAAATTTTTCAACTCTGTCATCTCGACAGTACCGCGAGAGAGTTCAAAGCGACATACGTTGCACGCTCCCGGAAATAATGCGGAGATGGAACCCCAAAGGGGTGTAACTTTCCCCGTGAAAAATATCTCAGGCTTTTCCCCGGATTAGAATATAGAAGTCCGCATATTTATTGCAAAATGCGATAGCGGATTGTTAAGTCGCGATAGGTTTGAATGTAGAAAAATTGTAAAAGTCATGTATTAAATTTTAAAAAACATTTCCTATGGCAATTTTTATATATTTTATTTTTATTTTAAAGGTGTGCAACATCCCACAACATGTAGTATCTAATGAACACTTTCTCTCTTTTAGGATAAGTACGTTCCCCTCAGGGAAAGTTAACATCTATGCAATTACGATACAATTTGCCAGGTGCAAGGTACAGAAAAGGAATGTAAAAAAGACGAGTTGAGAAATAAGAAAATCGGCCTATGTGTGGATGAAACAACTGATGCTCAGAAACACAGCGTCATTCATGTTGTAGCGCGTCCTTTAAAACGTGATGGTCCACCAGCTTCATTGTTATTATCCAGTAAAAGGATTCAGAAAACTAATGCAGAAACCGTTGTCAAGGTAATAAAAGATTCGTTGAGAGAATTTTTTTTATCAAGGGAAACCCCCGTCGCAATGTTTGTTACTGACGGAGCCGCAACAATGCGGGGTTGGTAGGTTTTTGGAAATATGCTTTCCACTTTTTTCACATAACATCCCCTAAAGCATGTCCTTCGTAGCAGAAACCATTCGAAAGAGGTATCCGATGGTGGATATGTTAATAGCATCTACCAAAAAAATGTTCATCAAATCTCCCCAAAAAATCCGTGTATTCAAAAAATTGTGTACGAAATTCCACCACCACCTAGCCGTAATAAAACGATGGGGAAATGGCCCCGGCAGTATCTTACTATCGAAATATTTTTCACAAGTGAAAAAGTCATCCGGGAAAATTGATTCAAACGATTCCAGCAGTTCGGGATAGTCTTTTTTCCAATTCGGACGTTCAACAACAAAAGATGAAATTTTATTAACTATTCAATTGCACAAACTATTCAGCAATTAGAAAACAGTCACTTATCTGCACGAGACGCTTTAAAATTTCATAAACAATTTACAAGACGCTCTAGAAAAATTTACGAACACTATAGGGGGCGATGTTACTCAAAAGGTGCAATTTTTCGAAAAAACGCGATTTACAAAAGATTGGGTCTATAACTAAAAATCAAGAGTGCCCAGATGAGGAAAAAGGGAAAATCGACATTTCAAATCTTACTTCACTGGATGTTGAACGATTATTTTCGAAGTATACGTCATAACACCGTCGACCGCTGAATGAATCGACAATGGAAGCGTTGCGATGTTTCAATTCACCGCTTACCGGGGTTGCCAATTGCCACAGTGGACGCGACGACAGGAAAAGGTAACAATATTATTTTTCACTAATATTGCATATTACGTACCTACTTTTATGCGGTGCGCCACTGCCGGTGCCACCATTTTAACAAACTCTATGTGATAAGAAGCGAAAAATACTTTTAATGTCGAACGTACCTTTCATTCCCTTTTGCATGGATAGTTAATGTAAGGATGTTTTTATTTTATTTAAGTCGAAAATCGGATAAGAACATGTATTTGGCTTTTATCAAACTATCAGACAGTTTCAAGAAGATGTCCCATAAGAATGTGGACGAAACGTCGGCAAAAGCTACGACAACAACGCGGTTCCAATCCGGAAACCAGGAGTATAGAGTTTTAAGGTTAATTTGATAATTATTTCCATTTCTGCTTTAATAAATGTTTCATTTAATAAGCAACAGCATTTCTAATCTTAATTTTGTATCAATTAAAACACCCAAGTTCTTGATCGTTTCAACAGGAACAAGTTGTTTGTCCTTAAGAATAAATGTAGTCACATCAACAAGCGAGATCTTAATTTTTTTCTTTGCTAAAATGTTGGAGAGGAGGTTTATAGTAATTTTAGGCAATATTCGTGAATATATTGCTGGTGTAAATTGCGAATAAAGGGGGTTCCATAATGGATTTAAGGCTCTTACTTGCAAAATGAAGTACCTTATGCTGTATCATATTTTCTAAAGGCTAAACTATAATATAATACACAATCTTCCACGTGTAGTTTCAATATTCTCTAAACATCAAATATTTAATCTTAAATAACTGAGCTACTCGTAATGCGCTTCTATTTTCCAAGTAATTTGTTTGCTGCAGGATGATAGATACCACACCAAATATCTTACGTTCTACAATTACCTTCGCAGATGTATGCGGAAGCTTATCGGGTACAACTTAGAAGATTTACGTCAAAAGCGGTCTGTAGGAGTTATACGCGTTTATATGGAAGTGTACACATGTATATATATATAGCATATATTTACCTCCATGTATAGAGCAACTTCTCCTATGTACTTTACATGGAATAATTCTAGTAACATCGCTTTATATTTACCTATTAAACAGAGAAGCCGCGCGCTCAAGATTGTGTGCGGATACAACTTCCCATGCGACCGAAGAAGTGCAGCTAATGCAAGTTTACCATATATCTGTTTCGCTGGGATCCGCCAACATTATTTAGACGGTGGTTGGATGCAGCTAGAGTAAGTGTGGTCGTATCAGTTTCGCCTCATTGTCTATTTCAGTGGCTTGGCCGTAAATTGAAATTTTAGGTAGGTTTTAGAATGTGCCCTTTTATTATGTATTCTATGGATTGAGTGCTAGGGCCTTTTCACATTGGGTCATCGGAGACGGTCATTAGTAACCTGGGTAAGTATGCGGTAATCGCCAGAGGCGTGGCGAGCGCATAAAAGTTTACACATAAAATAGAAGGTAAGAAATAAATTATAAAACGTGTTGAAACACTCACCGTTTTAAAAGTCTTCCGTGAAATCACAAACTAGGTAACATCTGTTAAATATTTGGATCATTAGATATGTTTCCACAGCTGTTTCAGTCAAGTGAGTACGACGTGCGGAATAAATGTTTTTTAATGCCGAAAACGACCGTTCGACATTTAGCGGTGTTATATTTGCTTATTTAAAATAATCTTTGAAACAACTTAATGCATCTTCACACGCACCTTCACAAATTTGTCTTAATATAAGAAAATCGGAGTCTTTCTCTAAAACACTTTCAAATTTTCGTATTACACACCAATTTGTTTCGCCTTCTACAGCGCATAACTGTGTGTGAACATCATTCACAATTTAAACAGAATCCAATAGCGACATCGAAACATTTTGAAATTTTTCAATTCCCTCCGCTAGTCCGAAATAACTGTTGTGAATAGTTTGTAAATCTCTTTTACCCTGACTATCTTGAAATATTTCCTGGCTTTTCTTGATTGCCGCAACTTCTGTCGGATTGAATTTTAAAACTACCTTCTTTACTTGATCAAGATATTTGTTGTAGTAAAACGCAGCCTGCAACCATGTTCCCCAACGTGTAACAATCGGCTGTGGTGGTTCAGGTAAATCAGGACACAGTTTGTGAAATAGTCGGGTACGTTTCGGGGACTTTAGAAACACTGCCCTTGTACTAGCAATCAATGCATTTACTAGTGGAAAACATGTAGGAATCGTTTGTGCCGCAAGATTTAGAGTATGGATTTTACACGTTACATGTAAGTTACTACTGACCACCGACTAGGTAATTTACAGTCCGCATATTTATTCCAGAAGGAGACAAATGCTTCTTTGTCTAGTAAACGAAACGATAGATTACATAAACAACTTTTTTCTTTGACTTTTTACAGACTCTTGAAAAGTGAAACAGTGTTTGTCAAATTTGACGATTAAAAAATTCTCACGTGCATAATGATAGTATAATTTATTTAGTTTAGACGTAGTCTCGATCTATTAAAATCTTAGGAAACTCTTAACAAATTGAATAATTTCCAAACAAATACTAAACATTCAACATGGCCTAAGACAAATACTACTCTTTAACATGTATCACAACATTCCCAATGTCTAAGTTCAACATCAACAATCTGTATAGCATACAGGACAAAGGAGTCCCAATAGAGACACATTTTCGCTTTCTCTCGCACAACATGCCAACACGTATATGTATTAAAACTCACCCGTGTCTGTGGCAAGCAGACGCCCTCCGTCCCAGCTAATACCCTGCCATCACACTGCAACAACAGGTCTTAATCAACTCCAAACTCTCCACAAAGAATTATCCGGACAACGGCACAAGGTCCTAATAGTATCGTAGACATTCGGAGATATGGCCTTTGGGAAGGGGTAATACGGACTCTTTAGAATGACTAATTCATTGCTTTTTCGTGTCTTAGTCCTTCTGTTTCGTTAGAACGGATGGGTAATTTATTAGGACTTATGTTTCGGGCAATATTGCGCGAGTATTAGTAGTATTTTATATTCTATTTTTGTCTTTTTCTTTTTGAAGGAAGAATATATGGATTAATTTATTACAGCACAAGTATCCCCAGGATGATTTATCAAAATTTATTGGATGATCTAATGGTCTTCCGTTTGTTTTGGTACCGCTTTTTTCTGAATTTGATCAATTTCGCCACGCTAACTTTTTGTAGCAAGCAATTTAATAAGAAACAAAGAAGTGCCATCAAATCTTACAATTTGCGCTGAATTAGTCAATTAAAATGTTTAAATAATCCTTATCAAGTTTCATGTCCACTATTTGGAATATGTCCCAGTGCTTGTGCAAATTCTTATTGTGTAGTATTAGTAACACTTCTATCCTTGTTGTCACCTTTAAATATAAAATAGAAGGATTCCTTTCTTATTTTCAAAGTTGTTTTAAATGCCAAATCGCACTATTTGTATCTTGTTATGCTGAGGAAATCCTTATTTGGGCATGGTTTAAAAAAAAGTGTTAATTTTAAGGGTATTCAATATTAAACGGATACTCTAAAACTGTGGCACTGGAACACTGAAACAGTTCACTAAAACCCTTACCACAACACTTAATTCGTACTGGACGCACGTTTCGATAGCCAAGAAATATCATCATCAGCAGCAAGACTGAACTAACAAGCTAAGTGAAAAACTAACCTTATAAGGAAAATAAATTATGCAATATGTAAAATTTAAAAACGTAAAATTTAATGAGCCGCTTCATTGCACAGGACTATAAAATAGCTAAGGTAAATGAGCCGAATGACGTGAAGGTCTAATAAATCCTAGATTACAATGAAACGGTTTATTTCGCATAGTTAAAATTACAACTAAACATGATTAAACATGATGTAACAAGGGTAAAAGGCTGGAATTTAGTGGTCCTAAATCTGAATTAAGTGAGTTTTGTTTTTGTAAATTTTCATGCCTTCATAACAATTTAATTGAAGTACTCCTTACGTTTTAATTAACTTTATATTATCAACATTATGGTTATTTTCAAGCATATGTAGGGCAACGCTAGATTTATCAAACCTTCTGAATTTGAGATGACTAAATGTTCTTTGTACCTAATTTTGATTGATCTTTTTGTCTGCTTAATATACATTTGATTACAATCTTTACATGAAATTTTGTAAATTCTGATTTATCCATGTTATCCACTGGGTCTTTGGAATTATACTAAAAGTTTTAAGGTTATTGCTCGAAGAGAAAACAATCCTGCGGTCAATCTTAAATTTGCGAAGACCCTTGGTGTAACATGGATAAGGGTAATTTAACATATTTCTTATTATTACGGCCGTCAATGCGTTCTAATGTGCTTACATTTCTAATTCTTAACTATTCTTATGTTTCCTAATAGTATTATAGACGACATCTTCAGAGAATCCGTTAAAGTTAGAAATATTTATGATTTCTTTTAGTTCATTTTGATATCTATCTTTCGTTAAAGGAAAATTGAGTAACCGGTGCACCAAAAAGTTAATAAGTTAATAAAAAGTGTTGTTAACAACACTTTTTATCAACAAACGGAAGGAACAGCAATGGGTAACAGCTTATCGTTTATGGCTAACCTCTTTATGGGTAAAATTTGAAACTGACCTGAAGAATACTTTCGCTTACCCTCGGCTTTGGATCAGATACGTCGATGACATTTTTTGCATCTTTGACATCAGTAAATGTTCAATAACAGTTTCATAAGAACAACAACTCAAAATTTCCCTCTATCAAATTTACCCACGAAGAAGAAAAAGACAACAGGATTCCTTTCCTCGACATGTTAGTAATAAGAAATAAAAATAAGTTAGAAATAGACGTATATAGGAAACTTTAGTAATAATAGATTCATCTTACAGGATTCCTAATCATTCATATGAACTAAACTTTCGGCTATTAACTTTTTGGTGCACCAGTTACTGTTTTCCTTTAACGAAAGATAGATATCAAATAGACAAAAGAAATCATCAATATTTCTAACTTTAACGGATTCTCTGAATGTCGTCTATAATATACTATTAGAGCATAAGAATAGATTAAATTAAATGTAAGCATTAGAACATTGACGGCCGTAATAATAAGAAATATGTTAAATTACCCTTTTTATCCATGTTACACCAAGGGTCTTCAAAAATCTTTTCTAGATTGACCGCAAGTTGTTTCTCTTCGAGCAATAACCTTAAAAACCTTTTTAGGAAATTCCAAAAAAGACAGTGGATAACATGGATAAATCGGGAATTTACAAAATTTCATGTAAAGATTGTGATCAAGTGTATATTGGGCGAACAAAAAGATCAATCAAAATTAGGTACAAAGAACATTTGGCTCATCTCAAATTCAGAAGGTTTGATAAATCTAGCGTTGCCCTACATATGCTTGAAAATAACCATAATGTTGATAATATAAAGTTAATTAAAAACGTACTTCTCAATTAAATTGTTATGAAGGCATGGAAATTTACAAAACAAAACTCATAATGAATTCAGATTTAGGACCACTAAATTCAGCATCCTTTGTTACATCATGTTTAATCATGTTTAGTTGTAATTTTAACCATGTGCAATGAACCGCTTCATTGTAATCTAAGTTATTAACTCACGTCATTCATCATTACCTTTAGGCTATTTATAGTCCTGTGCAATGAAGCGGCTCATTAAATTTTACGTTTTTAAATTTACATATTGCATAATTTATTTTCCTTATAAGGTTAGTTTTTCACTTAGCTGTTAGTTCAGTCTTGCTGCTAGTGATGATAACTTGGCTATCATGTCAGAAAAATCCAGTGTTACGAATTAGATGTTGTGGGGTTTAGTGAACTGTTTCGGTATTCAATATTGATCATAATCGCAATTCGCAACAGGATCGAATCAGTCGTATGGGACGCGGATTATAAATAGTGTATGTGTGATTTACAGCCGACAGATGTGGTATTTCGAAATCAATACACCAGTGTAAAAAATAAAAGCTGACGCAATAAAAATGTTTGGTAAATAGAGCGAATATATGTATGTATACACACCTTGAAGAGTTTTTATTGTCATTATTAGTTTTTTTTTTGTTTGGAAACGGCATTTGTTGTATATGTAATGTAATAACTAATAACCGTAAAAAGTAAACAAAATAGTTTCTTCAAAAATCTCTTGTACTTAATACCGTAACAATAAATAATATAATAATAAATAAACGTAACTTCTCAACAGTGTGGATAGGATTGTTGAAAAACTTGCACCATCAGGTATGTTTCCACTTCTGTCTCGGTGAAGGTTGTTCGTTGTGATGAAAAAATGTTCTTATATTTCGAGATAAAGCGTTCAACATGTACGGAAGTAATACAAGCATAATTAAAATAATCCTTAGAGTTAGTTAATGAATCTGCAGATGCAAATTCCAGTATGATTTGACTACCTATATTTTGCTAGATTTTCAAACTATTCTAATGCAGAAAAAGACTATGCTAGCGATTAAAAAAGTATTTCCTTCCATTTTCATCGCCACATAATTAAAGAAAATCAGTTTTATCGGTTGTCAACAGTATTATAGGTTATGTATTACATGAACTGTAAACATACAGCGTTCGTTTGGCTAGTAGTAGTTGCATAGGTTCAGTTCAAGTTGTATCGATGACGTATATATTTCAACTTAGTGCAAGTAAGTGCAATGCAAATAAACACACCTAGTGATGATGTGAACGGCGGTTGGCGTCGTCTTCTAATTTTTGGCGCGCCACAACACAACGGTACACCGACACAGTATAGTATAGTTCAAATCCAGAAATTCGCTGATAAATTGAGTGACTTTATTAGTCAACGGTCGTTTATTTTCCTTGCGTACGTTAGACACACTTACATACATACGTTTATCTTGATAATTACAATAAACGCCGCGAAAGGTTGACGAGAAACTGTTGCAATAAATCAACAATTTCATTCACTGAGGTAGCCCGTGCCGATTCATCTGCATACATACGTCGCGTCGTGGGCGCGACAACCTCACTTCTAACCTGGCGCGAAGCTCTCTGTGCCCGGCTTAAACATAATTATACTAACGGGTGCTTCTTTAGAAACAACAAATATACTCTAATTTGAAATCAATTTCCAGTGATGTTTAGTCAATTGTGTATTGTATTGAATATAAACACAAGCACTTGTAATGATAACAGTTATATGTCAACCTAAGAAAATTTCAGATTATATACTAACTGAAGGATATGCAAATTAGCAAAATCTAATCCTTCTTTTTTTGAAAATATGAAAGGAAATTGCAGGAATTCAAACTGGCGCTGTAACAATTCAAAAAAGACTTGTCTAGGTCAGTTATTTAGTAAGTGTATTGCGAAGAAGCCCTTACCGTCAAAGAAGTCGCCTAAACTGGATATCTGACATTTGGAGAAGGGCAGGTTTTGAATATTTTATTTACAAAGAGTTTTATTTTTCTATCCTAAAATCAATCTGGTATAATTGAGAGAGCACTTAACACTTTACTCTGATGCTTCTAAGTGTTACGACAAGCCATGTTTCAATATGCTAATAGCTCGCTAATTCTTGATAGCTGATGTAGGCGGCAATGTTTGCACAAAACTCGGAAATGTCAATAATGAATAATTTACTTTACCGTTTCACCGATAAACGCCAACGTATTAGAATTTAGGATGGATATCTATCTATTTGAGCGTTACAAATTCCATTAAATCTACCCACGTATGAATCAATGTAAAGGTTGACGTGCTAGACAACTACTACATGAACTGTCAATTATATACTTCTAACCATGAGTGGTATAATTCGCAAATCGATATATTCTTCCTTCACAAAGTTCAAAGTTTAGAAATTCTTTGATTCTAATTCAAATAAAGAGTTTATTAGAAAAAAAAAACAATAAAATTCATAAGGCGAGTTCGGGTATTCGTTCGGAGTAACTCCATTTACTCTAAGTACACTACTCGCGCTCTTTAACGTTCGGAAATGTGGCAGGGTTACTCTATCCATTCGCTTAGAAGTATGGCTTGAGTGATCCACTCTTACTCTACTCCTGATCTAGTCCACGTGACCTGTACTCTTGGTCTCCTCCGAATGAATACCCGAACTCAGCTATAGATGAAATGGTTATTTGCACTATTATGATAAAGCTAAACTCTGAACTAAAAGTAATGGGAAAATCAAAGCTTCTAAGGAATGAACACCCCTCTCACATGTGTCAGTTCATCGATTAAAACTTACTGACATTATTGTATGTGTAACTTTTCCTTCCTGTCCTCTTTTTGAACATGTTGTGTTGAATGGCCGAGTGTTAAGAGAATACAGTGTGTAAGGTCAAAAAATAGGTGATAATACCATCGGAGGTTACGCATCAGTTCAAATTTTGGAAATTATGTCAAATGGATTTCTCTGTTGCATTTATGATATATTTTGTTTACTGTTATCATAGTAACCAAACAGCTTAACACCAGAAACCACTTGGATGCAATATCTAAATGCAAGATTAGCGTTTAACTGTAAATATCTCTTTTACTTTCAATGTTAGACATATGCACCATTATACAAAAAGTAAATCATTTCGTTTTAAGTTAAGAAAATATTCATATTGAAGGTAGGAATGAAAAAATGGTCAGATCTCTAAGGTTCATTATTGAAGTCGATCGGTTTCGTGTTCAAAAAACACATCATTAGGCCAGCTACAAGGATACCCAATAAAAGAAAAATTACAATAATAAAAAAAAAACAGTACGACCGACGAGTAGCATGTTAAGTGTTCCGCGTTTTAACTGTAACACCCTGGTGGTATTTTCTAAATAAAATTATAATTTCCTAGTTGTTGATAATAGTGTGTAGTGTGTTACGGTTAAAAGAAAAAAAGAATTAATTAAAGGTGATATAGAGCTCAGTTTTGCTATTTAAACGTAGAAGTTAGAAGGAGAGGATTCAAGGAGTGGAATAATACAACGGCGTTTAAAATTTATTTATCTTTGTTGTTGTAGTCGTGAACGTTCTTTGTATGTTTCTTCATAGACACGACGACCCGGTATTTGAATTCTTGGGTAAGAATTTCGATGTTCATAGGACGCCACTGAATGTTTTGTGTCATCTAGCCGCCCCGCTGGTGGTCGATAATTCCGTCGGAAATCATCGAGGGAAAGGAAGAAAGGAGTGTACAAAAGAAATTCAAAACATGTAGCAAAATATTTGATCAAATTGTATATTGAGTAAGAGACTATTAATATCTCAAGGCCAAAATAATAACTATAAATATTGACAAAGTTTACAAAGAAATGAATAAAAGCGCCTAAGAAATATTCAAAGATTAATACTAATTTAAACAACAATGTTAATAAAGTGATTTACCAAATTTCAAAATAAGCAACAACATTTGCGTGAAGCGCAGTTCTTAAATCTTAAAATACGATTTATAACTAACCAAAAGGAATAATTATTAAATACGCGAAACAGCTGAACTAAAATAGCGACATGTTAGTTATAGTTCGTACCGTTACAGAAAACATCTTAAGTTAACTTACATAAAAAAGGTTCAGGTAGACACGCTAAAAGGAGGACATTGGTCAGCTAGTTACAATGGTAGAACTTTCTCGACGGCGTTGATTCGCAAAAGACGCCGCGCTGATAGATCGGGAACAGGGGTGATGTGTGATTGAGGATTGGGCAGCAGACAACGAATGAACGCAACTCAACAGAAGAAATCGATTTCCACATCCCGCAACTCTACGGAAGAAGCCAATTTCCAAAATCGGAAGTCAATGGAGGAAATCAATGTCCAGATCCGCATAGAGCGTTATTCCGACGATTTGCTCAAAAGGCGACTAAATCACCCAAACCATATAATCGCCGGGAACCTTTCCGCTGGATATCAAGGAAGATCACCCATCAGGGATTATGTCCGACGACAAAAGTACTCCAGGATAACATTGTTTCACTCACTGGGCCACTTACAGCCTTACTAGTTGATACATTAACTTCTGCCAAACGACTCATATCTTTGATAGGAAAATGCCTCTATTTATGTATTTTACGAGAAGCCAATTGGATCGTGAGATCCGAAGGACCAATGCGGAAGCAAAGATATGATGACGTATGTGAGATCGGTGTTTAGCGACGTATTTGTACGTTTATTGAACTGGGTAATTGCAAATTGCAACAATTAGCTACGGATGAAATCTAATTTAACTGATACCAAAATGTGAAGCGGGATTAATATTGAATGTTGAGAAAGTTTCATTTATGTTCTTTGATAAACAAAGAAGCTACGGGGAAGGTTATTAGCGGTGTAGTATTTTGAAATGATTAATATTGATGGTTTTATTAATTAATAAAGATCAAATCTTAGGACAAACTAGGGGAATGGGTTTAACTAAAACATACACGAATACTACGCATTATAGACGCGATGAAGTCATCCTTCGCAGGTGTTCAGTTTCGTTATATATTAAAATAGAGGAATTGGCGCGAAATTAAATATTTAAAGTATTTTAAATATGAATTTAAGAAATTTGCAAATTAGGGTGTAACAAGTTCCGTCGCTACTATCTATTACGGCATGACTATAATTACTGGCACTAGGTGGCGCCAAGAAATATTTCAGTTGCTGTTTTTGAAGATTAGTGGTATAAACTGAGAGATGTAAGAGCAATGTGGCAGTTCACAAACTTTTCTCTTCTCATATTGTTTTTGCTGGTAGCGATTTCATCAATACCAGGGGCTATTTATTACCATTATCTTGGTTATTGTTTCTATACTTCATTCATTGTAAGACTGCAACGATAAAATAGATAGGCGAAAAATTCCTGGCTTGTGATTGGCTAATAGGCGAGGCAAATTCACATACACAAAAAGAATTTTATTCAGTGGTATTCAGTAAATTAAATTAAGTTGGATAAAACGAAATCTCACTGATATCTAATGTCATTTGTCAAACATCTTTGTTGGCTTTGGTTTTGTATTTATTGCTTTTTGTTGTCGTTCGGTGTGTTTTTACAAGCAAATTGTCGCAAAATAGTTCTTTTTAGAGCTCTACTTGCTACTGTTAAACATTTGAAGGTATTCTTGTAAGAATTATATAAAATGATACTGATAACATAGTATTTGTTACAACAGTTTTGGTATGGCTGATAAAGAGGTATTTAACCCACCAGCAGGGCCATCAAAAAATCCTCCGGGAAAGCATGTTAGCAGTAAGCAAAGGTTTATGGCTTATAATTTGTATCTGGGCCTTAAGCAGGACAATTCTAAGTCGGCAGCTGTTAAACTGACTGCAAAGCAGCTCGGGCTAGGTGAAAGAACAATGTGGGATATTGTAAAAGAAATGGATATCACGGGACTCGTTAGTTCACCCCCTAAAAAACGACTTCGTCATACAATATGTGATTCTTTGGACGAAACGCAAAAGTCAATAATTAGAAGACACGTGCATTCCTTTTTCTTGAAGAACGAATTACCAACATGCACAAAAATATTGAGTGTATATATAATATATACATTTATCTTACACATATCACCTTACTAAATTTATAAATAGGTTGTTAATGCAGACGATACTTTGCCCACATTGAAAAGAACAACATTATGGAAGATCTTGAAGAAGTTGGGGTTTAAGTGGATGAAGCGAAGTCGAAACAGTGTTTTAATGGAACGGCAAGATATTGTATTATGGAGACGTTGATATTTAACCAACATCAGCAAATTTCGTGCAGATGGTAGAAAGATATATTACTTAGACGAAGCTTGGGTCAACGCAGGTCATACAAAACGACAAATATGGGAAGACACCACAGTACTTACGGCAAGACAAGCATTTGTAGAAGGGGTTACCACGAGACTAAGGAATCCTGCAGGAAAAGGCAAACGTTTAATTATATTGCATATTGGTAGCGATGATGGTTTCGTTGAAAATGGTCCCCTCTTTTTCGAATCGAAGAAAACAGGAGATTACCATGTTTTTTACATGAAGTTTAGAGATATCAGGAGATTAGTTAAGCAACAGATTCAAGAAGCTTACAACGCTTACATGTCAAGAATACAAAACACAATTAGCAAAATCCGAAAGAGCTGTGGCGATATAGTAATACTAAAAAAGGGTGTTTCACGCATACCAAACACAATCACTGATGGGGATGTGGTATATCAGGATCCCCAGGAAATTGTTGACACCTTTGCTAGAAAATTTTCTTCTGTTTATCTGCCACACTCCAACAGAGTAATCGAAAATGTATTCAGCAACATACCATCTTTTGACGTCAAGCCTGTGAGTGAGACTGACCTGCTAACTATAATGAGTCACCTAGCAAATACGGACACAGCTGGTGATGACCTCATCCCAGTTTTAGTGAAGGAAAACCACGCATAGTACTTGTCAAATCACTCTTGCTTCTTGTCAACATCTCTTTGAGATCTTACTTACCTTTCTAGGCGCTGGAAACGAGCAAGAGTTACGCCAGTTCTTAAGGAAGCAGCACTGATGCGACTAACTATCGTCCTATATCTATTTCACATCTAACTTCACCAAGGTATATGAACAACTTTTATATTTTTTTCTATATTCAACAATGTACAGCCGTATATATCTGCGAAGCAACATGGTTTTATATCGAAAAGATCTACAACAACTAACTTAGCGACAGTTACACACAGTTTATAAGTGACACACTGTGATGGAGGGCAAGTCGATGTTATATACACGGGTTTTTCTAAGGCCTTTGACAGAATTGACCATGATATTATTAACTGCTTTAAATTAAGTTCTTTTGGCATGTCACCTCGCCTTCGAGATCCACATTCAGTGGAGTCCTACTTAAAAAAGCGGTCATGTTATGTTTTCTATAATGGCTTCAGCTCATGTGAATATGCTATTACGTCAGGTGTTCCACAAGTTGTTAGGACCTTTGCTCTTTTGTGCTTTTTCCTCGACGATCTGCTGGAAGCGTTGACTACCAATGACCGCCTAGCTTATGCAGATGATGTAAAGGTGTACGCAAGTGATTCCATTAATGATATGATTAATCTGCAAATGAGTATTGATTACGTATTTCGCTGGTGCCAGAAGAAATAGTCTTATGTTAAATGAAGCAAAATGCACGTATGTAACATATACTCGCAAAATAAAGGCTTTGCCTACTACGTACAGTTTGAGCGGTTACCCGCTGCAGAGGGAGCAGACTATAACAGACCTAGGAGTTATCTTTGATAGTCAACTATCCTTTAAACAGCATGTTTCGCAGACCTTCCCACGTACAGCCATGTTAGGATTCATCATACGATCTTCGAAATACTTCACGAATCAACATCTTCTGAAAACGCTGTATAGAGCGTTTGTCTTAAGTCGACTAAAGTATGCTTCCATTGTATGGTATCCTTACTATCAATCCTACGAGGATTCTATTGAGAGAGTACCTTGGCTTCTGAAATTCCTATCTTTTAGGATCGACGGTATATATCCGGTGAGGGGTATAGACTATCTTACATTATTGGAACGACATGCGGTCGGGAGTATTTCGGAAAGAGGCAAATTTGCAGTGCGCGGTTTTCTCTACAAACTTATTGACAATCAAATCGATTGCACATATCTACTGTATCAAAAATTAATTTGAACGTCTTCGCGTAGTGTCCAATCGTTTCGGCCTTTAGCTGCAAGAACTAATTGTGCTGCTGAAATCGCCAGTTCAAAACGTGTGTGAATGCAAATAAATATTAATAAATATTTTTATAGATTAATTTGCGATACATTAATCGGTGGAGTATATATATATATTATTTTTTTTCTATTATTTTTCAGTTATCTTTTATTAAGTATTATATTTTATTTTTCTCTTTGTATTATGTGCACATATATTCGTATTATTATTTCATCCTGTAATTGGGGTATCCTGTTGGGCGAATAATGTTTATTATTATTATTATTATTATGACATGAACAGCAAAGTGTTCACTGAGTGGATGAGAAATATACTACCTTTTCTTGAACCAAACTCTGTTATTGTCATGGACAATGCTCCTTACCACTCAGTCAGAAACAAAAAAGTGCTACCTCTGCCTGGAAGAAACAAGTGATTGAATGGCCTTTGCAAAAGAAGAATTGGTGCTGACAATACTTGATTAAAGGTTAAGTTACTTGAACTTGCAAAAAAATATATTGTTGATAATTCCATTACATATGCTATCGATCAAATGGTATTAGACAGTGGTCGTACAATTTTAAGATTACCTCCATATCACTGCAACCTAAACCCCCCCATTGAGCTTATATGAGGACAAGCGAAACATCATGTCGCTCCCAATAACAAAACTTTTAAATTATCCGAGGTCAAAACGTTGCTAAATTGAGGGCTAAACTTTTGTGTGGGTAGTGATGCATGGAGAAATTGTATCAAGCATGTTATCGAAGAAGAAGAGAGTAAGATGTATCAGCTGGATAATATCATTGAAGACATGATTGAAGAATTTATCATAACAGCAAATACATCATCATCATCGTCAGACCTGTCATCAAGAATCCTGAATAATCATTCGTATGTGTATTAAGTTAATCACATTTGCATAATAAGTGAAATTATCTGTTCATCTTGTTCATACTATCACATTTACATATTTATTTTATGTATACATCAGTTATTTTATAAATAAAATGCTGAAACTAAACAAATCTTTTTTATTAATGTTAATTCAAATATTAAGGAGAAAACTATATAAATTTGTAATACGTGCAAAAAGTTTATTCAATTAACGCCAAATGTAATCCCATTTATTTATACTAATACAATTAAACAAGCTCCAACTATTCCATCAATCAAACAACCGAAAGATGTATTTACCCGAGTACCCGATTGAATGTATTTATATTTGAAATTGATTCAGGCGTATTCCCTTGTTTTATTTTATCACGTCATAATATAACCATAACATACCGCACATAAAATACAAAGAACTATAATTTCATGCGATATTACACTTTGCTATTTATTACAAAATGTTGATAACCAAACTTTTAACGCTTACGACGCTGTCAATCAACAATTCGAATTCACCGCTGTTTTCCTATCCGGTATATTTCCTCGGTGTAATATGGACGCCGATCGTGTACTTCTAGGTTCACTTTCGTTTAAACATACAGTTGCATACAGTAAGACCGTTCTTTATTCTTTTGCTTTTGTCGATGGTAAATGTTTGAAGATCTGTAATAAATATGCTTCAGAATTTATAAGATACGTCAGCAAACATAAAATATACATACATAGTTTGAATTGTCAAAATTTCAATCTAGGATTTACAACAATTTATTCAAACAACATCTTCGATTTCGGTAATAGTTTTAACGTGTAAATACCGCACCAATCACGAAATCTTTACCTTACCGAGAACAATGCTTAAATCTACCAAGCTCTGTTCTGTTATAGCATGCAACTCTTCGACTTCCTTCATAATACAATAGGTAAATGGATATTACAAAAAACATTACAAAACTGACAACTGAGACGCCTCGTTTTCCTTTCCCGTATATCACGGGCATTATTCCGGCTAGTAGCATTCGCTTCCGTGGAGGCATTTTCCTCGCGTGACAAAGTAGATTACTCTCGTTACGTGTATATGCGTCTAAGTGGTCCTCAGGTGCCATAGAAGCTTTCAGCTTCTATTTCGCGTAAGTTTCGCATTAATTTTCCGCCAGTATTCTGTTTACCGCCGCTATTTTATGACGGGCGTGATGTTCGCGCATCTTATTCATCTAATAAGCTCGACTTTTCAGATTCTCGCCTTTGCAATTCTAGCAATAAAACAGGGGGTAGAATATACAACTTCTTTCAAATACAAATTTCCAACAAGACAATGCCACAGCTCATAAAATACAACAAACAATAGAATGTACCTAAGGTTGCACATAAAGATCAAATCGTTGCCAGTAGATTCAAAGACAAAAACTTCCAGTAATCATATCAAATGAGTAATAAATAGAGTAACCTAAAACTTGCGGACTCGCATAGGCGTCGGTATTACGGGTTAATATAAGAATACGAAAAATTCATAAATAAACTAAACCGGTAGAGAAGCAGGCATGTAGTGTCGACCTTGAATATAAATCATGTTAAACCGCGCTGGGGAGATTTCGTTTTAGTACCGGTTGAGCTGTTGCAGAATTAGTCGAACGGTCAAGGTTATGTACTTACGTGCCGCTTTTGAAAATATAGCTGGTGTTTTTTGCGTGTCGTAGTATTATACCAAGTACATAATTAGTGTATCGTTTCATATAGAACTAATATTTACATACCTAAGAAAACAATGCCTCGTAATAGATTTGCTACTAATGTACATAAGTATGTGTCATTTTTCCCCATTTAAAATATGACGGTAGTGCAGTTTTTTGCTTAATATGCAATGTTCGTTTGGCTGCATTGGACAGAACTGATTGCCAGAGGCATGTCAATGGTATTAAGCATATGAGAAATGCAAGAACTGAAATACCTTATCATATTCCTCATACATTTATTAATTATGTTTACCTCTTGTAATCTTCCGTTGTCGTTGGTGAGAAAAGCAGCTTTAAAACGTTTTGGCGACAATACGTTCCAAAGTACCCATTACCCTCGCAAACACAATTACAGAATCATTTGCCGTGAATGAAAGAGATGCTAGAAAATGTGTGTAAACGTGATTTGTGTTCCAAAAAAATATGGATTACCGTGGATGAGACGACCGATATAAAGAAAAACAGTATTGTGAATGTAATAGCTCGCGTTTTATCTAGCGAGAACACAGCATCTCGATATTTGTTAGCTTGCAAACGTGTTCAACAATGTACCCGGAAAATATTCAAAAAGTGATAATGAACGCTTTGAAAAAATTTTAAAATTGCTAAGATCAAGTTGTGATGATTGTGACAGATAGTGCAGCAACGATGTTAAGTGTTGGGCGATCCTAAAACATATATTTCAACTTAATACATATAACCTGCGTGCTGCATGCTTTGCATTTAGTTGGTGAAGTTGTTCGACATTACGGAAACGTTGATCGGATGATTGGAAGTACTAAAGCAGTGTTTCGTAAATCTCCTAAACGTTTAAAAGAATTTCGTAAATTTTGTCAAGGTATTCCAGAACCTCCTGAACCAATTTTAACGCGATGGGGTCTTGGTTAACAGCAGCTTCTTACTATTTGATCCATTTTCAACAAATTCAATCAGTTATAATGCGATTTAATCGGAATGAATCCAAAGCAATTAGAAAGTCAAAGAGAATTTCAAATTCCTCAACTTTTAGAAGATTTAACAACAATATGTACCAATTATACAGTATTACTAGATGCCATCAGAAAACTACAATGTACTGAATTGTCATTGCAGGGATCATTAGACATAGTGGAGGGTGTAAAAAATAAATTACACACATGAAATGATACGCCAGGATTATGCGCTAGTCAAAAGTTGGCAGATGTTTTAAGGAAAAATCCCGATTTTAATACTTTAGAGGCCGTTTATAATAAGTGTAAGAATAGTGAACTTTTAAGTGATTTTGAAAAACAGTTTCTACATGCAAATGTAACTTCCTTAGATGTGGAGAGATCGTTTTCTATGTATAAGAATATTTTTTCTTGTCGACGCACAAGGTTTAAGGAGTAACTGTGGAAACATATGCAATGATGCAAGTTTACAGTAGTTCACATCCTGATGCCTCTAATTTGTTGAATAATTAGCAAGTAAGTTTATTTATGAATTTTTCGTATTCTTATATTAACCCGTAATACCGACGCCTATGCGAGTCGGCAAGTTTTGGTTAGTCTAGTAATAAAGTTGTGAAGATATTGCTCTATTTAATTTTTTTTTTTGTAATTGAAACTATAAAATTTCTATTTGTTTTTAATTAGGTTAACAAACTGTGAGTGTAACAAGACCTTTTTAACTGAAAGTCTAAAAGGATCCCAGTTTCAAAAGCAATTAAAGCAAAATTCCACCAAAACTTCAAAGAAGTGAAGTAAATACACTTAGTACAAGGCTTCTAAGAACAAAAATAGGTACGTGTTAGATAAAATTTTAAATTTCTTTAGGTTTTCTCATGAAATTTTCTCATGCAAATATAAAAATTAGGGTCAAAACTTATTACTGCTGATGTAGAAACAAATACGAGTTTAAAATATCTAGACTATGTAACAACAATACACACTGTAGCAGGAAAGATTAAATAGAATCTTAACAAACAAGATTCGCAATATTCTAGTAAAACATTATAAGCAGCCACTTATGTGTTAACCTATCTAACTAAATGAACAAATTCAATTGAAATAAGGTGCACCTTATTGGGCATTTCCAGAAATATCCCGAGTTTGTTCACTTTCTCTTTGACTAAACAGTTTTCGGTCGTGTTCTTGGAACGGTGTTTGGCCTAAAAAGAAAGAAAAAACGCTAAATATAATCGCTTGGCGTTATTACAAACAAAAGTTAATTAAACTATTTGCTAAAATGTTTTTTTGGTTCACGACGTTATTAAATCTTTAGCAACACTAACTAGGCAGCCACAGATCTTTAAGGTGATCTCGATTGAGCCAAAGAGGCCCAGACTAAAATTAGAAAATGGCCGATTTGGTTAACCTTTTCGATAACTGTTGACCCGCTGAACATGTACAAATATGAATATAATTAATCGGGTACTCTAAATCGGGTACTCTAAATCGGTGGCACTGGAACACTGAAACAGTTCACTAAAACCCTTACCACAATACTTAACTAGTACTGGACGCACGTTTTGATAGCCAAGCTATCATCCTCAGCAGTAAAACTGAATTGGCAGTAAAACTGAATTCAGTTTTACTGCTGATGATGACAGCTTGGCTATCGAAACGTGCGTCCAGTACGATTTAAGTATTGTGGTAAGGGTTTTAGTGAACTGTTTCATGAATATAATTATGTAGTTACAAGAATTTTCCCATTCGAAAACCTCAAGAGAATTGCAATTTTGAAAAATACGATGATTCGAAAGCGGAAAGCGTCTCCCCAACTTCTGCTGGGGAACCTGACTTTGATTATGACGGCAATGCTTCAAGAGAACCACATTTAATTACTTAAACTGAGTTAAATGATTTGGTTAGGGATATGGACTTGAGTAAGGCTAAAGCAGCGTTGTTGGCTTCTCGTCTACTAGGGTGGAATCTTGTGTCGGGCGATGTTAGGGTTCCAACTTTTCGAAACCGACATAAACTCTATACAGACTTTATTTGAATGGAAAATGATTTGGTGATCTGTAAAGACGTTGACGGTCTTATAAATGCGTTTGGATTGGAACCAAACGAATGGCGTTTGTCTATTGATTTGTCTAAGTTTAAAAGCTGTGCTTCTTCATAATGGAGTTCCACATGCTGTACATAAGAAGGGAAATATAAAGATATTTCTGCAAGCTATTCAATACTCAAAATACCAATGGAATCTGTGTTGGGATTTCTTAGATTACAATTTGGATACATGCAATTTTGTAGTTTTTCGTGCGAGTGGGACAGCTAAGCCAGAGAGTTGCGTTATAAAACAAAAGACTGGCCTAAACGTCAGTCACTAATACCTGGAATAAAGAATGTGACATTTGAACCATTAGTAGATCCAGATAAAGTATATCTGCCTTAATTACATATAAAATTTGGGGTTTTTAATGAAAAAAAATTTGTGAAGGGGACGAATCGAGAGAGTAATGAATTCCAATATATTCCCGAGAAATTTCCTCGAATCAGCGAGGAAAAAATAGAAGAAGGGATTTTCGTAGGTCCTCAAATTAGAGAACTGGCGGAAGATGAAATCTTCGATGGCATTGTTGAAGGCACTGAGAGAGTTGCTTGGATTGCGTTTGAAGGAGTGGTTACTAAATACTTGGGTAACCATAGAGCAGAAGACTTTAAAGGTTTAGTACGAAGATATGAGGTGCAGTATGTCATTAAAACTGCACATTTTGCATTCCCACCTTGACTTCTTTCCGACGAATTGTGGACGTGTCAGCGATAAACATGGCGAAAGATTCCACCAAGATAGTTCCCTAATGGAGAAGAGACATTAGCGAAAGCGAAACCCTACCTTGTTTGTGTTCTAGAAACGTTTGAAAGTGTTTTAGAGAAAGATTCTGATTTTGGCACATTAAGACAAATTTGTGAAGGTGCGTCAACAGAAGCGTTAAGTTGTTCCAAAGATTATTTTAATTACGCAAATATAACGTCACTAGATGTAGAACGTTCGTTTTCTGCATATAAACACATTTTTTACGCACGCTGCACTCGGTTTGCCGAAACAACTGTGGAATCTAATGTTGCAGATATTTAACAGACATTATTGACTTTGTGATTTCACGGAAGACTCTTAAGACGGTAAGTGTTTGAGCACGTATTATATTTTATTTCTGACCATGTATTTTGTGTAAACTTTTATGCGCCCGCCACTGGCTGTTGGCGCAAATTGAGCAACTCTGGTTATTAATATTGTTAAAATCAGGCTACAGCTTCGACATCGAGACCTAACTTAACCTAACCTGATTCACTTTACAGATTTCTGAGGAATGTGAGTAATCTGGAAGAAAGATTTGGAAGATTTAAGGTTGATATCAATATTACCTTAATGTAATGGTGGATAAAGGAAGTTAATGGTGTTTTAGGAAGCTGGGGTTTATTTACAAGAATAAAAGCACTACGTTACTACAACGATGTCCAAAAAATTATTTCTTTGAATTAAAGAAATATATCTTTGTCCTCATTTAAAATTACGGTTTTGTTGGGTGGATGCATATTTGTTTGGGCCAAGAACTTTTCTTTCTCTATGCAAACCTTTGTTACACAAAAACTATAACCAATTCAGATTTTATTTTATTATATTTAGATATGGTAGCGTTAATTTGTGGATAATTAATAGAAATTATGCACAAGACAAACAAAATTTCAAAATTTGCTATCCAGTGATTATCAGAATGTTGTAACGATTTGAAACCAAACATTTTTGAAAGACAAAAACAAATTGTGTGGGAATTTGCTAATCCGACCGTGCCATTTGTAAATCTGTACCCGAATATGCACCAAAAAAAAATGTGTGCCTCGCCAATTTTAATCATTTTCGAAAAATTTGGAAATATGAAAACTATTGAAGAAACAGGGTTCCAAATCGCGTCCATTTTTGTCTTAAATCTCTGAACTCTAATCTATTGAGAATTGTGATCATTTAAAATCGGAACAAGTCCGCAAAAACACACAAAACTTCCAAATTTTGAAGCACTCTAGCATCCAAACGGTTAGAGTTAGAAAACCACCATTTTCACCTCTGAATGACGCTTGTCAAGATCTTTAAAGTAACCCTAAATGATAAAGGAAGAAGATTTCAACGTTAAAGGAAAATAATTCAAGCGCGTAAAAGCGCGGAATTAAAAAACCCTCCTTCGATTTTCGACGTTTGCGCGAACCCTAAAGTGTATCGACGCCCTTCGAAATCTAAGCGGAATGACGTGAAGGGTCTCGGTTGAAAGGGAAAAGAGGGACACTAGCAGAGATTGCCAAGCGAAAAACAAAGGATCGCCGCGTACAAAAGATCGTTTACGGTTCAATTCGATCCCTATTAAACGGAAGCGTGATACCCAGACACATCATTTACAGTCATAAAAGGCAACGTTTCACAGTTGATTCTCCAGCGATGCTGGTGCACCGCTTTGTTTGCAATTGATTAGGGATTTCAGCATGGTAAAGTCGGTCTTTGATTCGTTCTATCGAACGTTGACGAGGTAAATTGCTTCAGCGTTGTTTAAAACTTGTTCAAAAGTATACAGGGTGAGTCATATCTGCAGGCTTGGAAGATTGTGCATTTGTGATTGGAGATTTGTCAAAACGATCTCTTGCTTGTTATGAGGTCCGATTGTTGGGTTTGGGAAAAGGTATTGAACCGAGCAAATATTTTTTTTGCTTAAATGAGACATCCTGTATATTTTTGCGTACTATAAAGGACCTTGTTTTACTGGAGTCATCGATGCTTTTAGTTTTAGTATCATTACACAGGGAAAAAAAGTTCTTGAATCAAACAATTATGTATATGTTAGAATCGAACGTTTTGCGCGTCGTCGGCAGTTTCCGTTGCGTGAACACAGAGCAATCGCAATCGTAGTCCTAGATTAGGTTACGTGAGATGGTGGTTCGTAAGCGGTAAGATCTAAATGAAGGAAATAACAGATAAGTGGGATAATGGATTTATATATTTTTACCATTGGATAACTATCGTTAACATTTCTGAATAAAATACAATACTTTTCAAAAAAGAGATTAAAATCTAATAACAAAAGTAAAACCTGCTGGAGTGTGATTAATAACACTGGGGAACAGCAATTTCCCGTGGACCATAAAAAATACCGGCCTTTATCTTTTCAAATGACAGGCTAGGAAATGCCGAAATGAGATACATGAAACAGTTTCCTTCAATTGGCAAAGCTTTAACGACTTGCGAGTTACATTTGACAGAAAATATATGGATAGTCCCAAATCTCGTACCAAATCATTCAACTCATGCTGGTCAAATCCATTACGAACGGAATCATCTTTAATTTCAAAATCTTCATCGTTGGGGTCACTTTGATCTTCACCAGACTCGTATTCCCGTATTTCCAGAGGGTAATTCATTGAAATCTGGCACTGGGATTTCGGCTGAATGAGGCACTGGTCGTATAGCTGATGGTAAACTAGGATACTCTATTTTACATTTGTTTTTCTTGTTATATCCTGACGTTTTTACTATACAAAAGTAACAATCACTTGAATGATCTCTGGGCTCTCGCCAAATCATAGGTATACCAAATGGAAGTTTATCCGTGTTCCCTTGGTCCACATCCCGTAAACCCTCAACACACTGCTTACACACTTTGTGAGGGGCCCATGATTTATCTTGATCACCAATTTTCACTTTAAAATAGTCAAAATAGACTTGCCTGGCAAATGTACTGGTGTTTGTCCTTTGACTGGGAATGGCAGAACTGCCACATATATAACAAAACGAATCGGGGCTGTTTAAGCACTTACGACGTGAACTAGCAGAGGTGGAACTAAGGAAAAGTTTCAGTTCATATATACATAAACACTAAACACTGCTAACCTTGTATATAAACAAGAACTCAGACTCCACGTCGGAATGGGCTGCACTGTTTCAGAGCGATGCACAACGTCTCACTACAGTATCTCAGGCGTAACTGAACAAGTCCAGACAAGTATAAACCTCTCGCTGTTCTCCTATGCGTCATTCACCCGGCGCCCATCGGAGAAGGTTTGTGTCAGCCAATAGGAGAGCAATAGTGCTTCCTATGATCCATGCTCGATTTCGCGGAGAGTGGTCACATTCTCATAAGGTGTAGAGATAAAACTTGACGAGGTAGAAGAAAACTAACTACAGTTTTGAAACCGGCATGCCTAATTAACTGTAAAGCAGCTCAAAAACCAAACTCACCAGAAATTGTGTTACAAATTGTTCCCCAGCGTAATCTATCAAATAAAATTAATGTGCCAGTGATATTAGGCGGATCAAAACTGATGCTGGCTCTGTCACTGATCCTGACATGATAGCCTCAACGTTCAACATCTTCTTTACGCGGTACCTCATCAGACTGTGGATCGTGTACCTAACATGGATATTCCCAATCTTATATATCGCAACATCGAATCTATGGTACTGCTGGATTACTCGGAAGAGGAATTTTTACTGATTTTCGAAGAGAAAGAGATCCTGATTGAATTTCTTCTTTTTTAATGAAATCTATGAAGTTCTATCTCTGTAGGCCATCGACGTATCTCATAAGTCTCTCCTTTCAGTTGAGTATTTTTCCTAATGATCTTAAAATAGCTTCGGTTAAACCTATATTCAAAAAGGGCGACAGACTATCTCTTGACAATTATCGTCTGATTTCGGTTACTTCATTGAACCAAAAGCACTATTACTGAATGACAATGCTCCAAGTCATCCTACTCACTTGTCCAACTTAGAATGTTGCATTCCGGTTGAAGTAATTTTCTTGCCATCCAACACTACGTCGGTACTCCAGCCAATGGATCAGGGAGTCATATCAACTTTTAAAGCATATTATCCTCGTCGCACATTTCAGCAACTTATTGATAAAACAAACAGCAGAAATAAAGAATCAATCATGCAATTTTGGAAGAAATACAACATCATGGACGCCTTAGGTAACATCGAACTTGCTTGGAAAGAAGTGACTGATAAATGTATGAAAGGAGTGTGGAAGAAGGTATGGCCGGAACAATCCGAAGATATTTAACAAGAAGAGCTTATTATTGGCTAAATTGCCAACCTAGCTAATACAGCAGGACTAGGAGATGTAGATGAGCAGGATATTGAGAAGTTGCTGCAGGTTTCTGGTGAGAGTCTTACAAACGACGACCTTCAAGAATTGGCAGGGATTCATTCAGAATCGGAAACTAGTGATTCTGAAAACGAAGAACCCGCGGAACTTGCTACTGATTTCCTCAGTAAAAGTTTGGCGACGATAACCGAAATTGCTGATCAATTTGTAGTGAAGGATCCAGATTTTCAAAGAAGTACAAAAGCAAGATGAGGCGTTTTGGATGCGATTTCTTGCTACCGACAATTGCTTAATGAAAGAAAAAGAAAGAGACAAATGACGCTAGACGACTTCGCCATTAAAAAGTCAAAAATATCGGAAGAGTCAGAAGTGCCACGACCGTCGACAATTCAAAAATAAACTTTTCATTTTTGTGTGTTTGTATGTGCGTTATGTTTGTATATTTTGAAAATTAATAAAAGATAACTTAAAATTTGTTGAGGAATGATTTTTATTATATGTGTGTAAAATGTTAATCTTATTTTATGTTTGTTTATATAAAGGCACCTGCAGATCGAAGTTGTTCTCAGAATGATTTGTTTATATATGTTTTATCAGCAGATTTGATTTTCAAGGGGGCAGATCTAATTTTTTTTTTGTTTAAATTAAAGTAAAACTTGCTCATTTTTTGTCGGGCGTTCCCCTATTCCTATTTACTACGTGTTAAAGTGACCCCGTTTAACGCTATTTCGTTTAGCGCTCTGTCTTCTTGGAACGCATCCTGAGCGTTAAGCGTTAAGGGGTTTTACTGTATGTGTGTTTCAAACTGACGAAATAGAACTGTATTGTTGAATCAAACATATTACGCTTATTAAATCAAACAGATATATTTTCAAATCAAACTTGAGGTTATTTGTTTCAAGAGATCGTATGTTTGAATTAAATAATAGTATCAAAAAAAATATTTCTTTCAATTAAAAAAATATGTCTTTGCTGCCATTTAAAATTGTGATTTAGTTGACTGAATGCATAGTTGTTTGCGTCAAGAACTTTTTCTTTTCTGTATAGTGAATTGTTTCAGTCAAATCCATAAAGCAGGAAAGTCCATAAGACCAATAGTTTCAGGTATAGACTCACCTACGTACAAACTGTCCAAATGGCTAGTAAACGAATACAAAAATTTACCCATCAAAGTAGACAGCCTAGAAGTAGGAAATTCACTAGATTTTGTAAATAAGGTCAATAGTATTGAATTAGAAGAAGGGGAAATTTGAGTATCGTTTGATGTTTGTTCACTCTTCCCTAGCGTACCAATCCCAGAAACCATAGAATGTTTAATTGAACTCTTAAAACAACGACATTGACGACGTCAAAATCGCGGAATACAAAAGACTAACTTCTCTTTGCATGAACCAAAACCGTTTTCAAATAGGGAGCAAATATTATGAACAATTGGAGGGTACGGCGATGGGCAATCCACTGTCCTCGTTCCTAGCCAACTTGTTTATGAGTAAATTTGAAACGTGTTTGAAAAAGGACACCGTGTATTTCCCTAGAATTTGGCTTAGATATGTAAATGATATTTTCGCGGTTTTTGACACTAAAAAAAGTAACATCCCGGATTTTCTCGCGACACTCAACTCAAAATTCGGATCTATTAAATTTACAGTAGAAGAAGAAGTGAACAATCAACTCCCATTCCTGGATAGCCTAGTAATTAGAAACAATTATAAACTAGAAATAGACATCTATAGAAAAGAAACAAGCACTAATAGATTCATTATGACTGATTCGAACCACTGCGAACAACGTAAAATGGCCGCGATTAGTTTCTTAATTAATAGACTAGTGAAATTTCCCTTAAACCAAAATAGGTACAAGAAAGAGCTTAAATTCATAAAAAATGTGGCTATTTATAATGGTTACTCGTCTATAGATGTCGACCGCATCCTTAAGAAAGTCCAACATAGGCATTATATAGGAAATTCTACGACCTTGATACCGGTAGAAACGCGCGACAAGAAATTTGTGAAACTCCCCTTCCATAGAATATCGAAAGGCGTCAGTAAAGTTTTTAGGGGACAAGACACGAACGTATGTTTTAGTTCACGAAATACACTTAAAAACCTTCTTGGTAATCCAAAAGACAAACCGGACATGAAAGAAAGGTCGGAATTTATAAAATTGCATGCAACGACAGTGATAAAGCCTATATTGGACCAAACGAAACGAGCGATAGGTACTAGATTTAATGAACACATGAGATGCTATAGATTCGGTCGAACAGGAGCGTCAAGTGTAGCTGACCATATGAATAACACAGGGCATGTAATCAAATTGGAAAACCTCAAATTAATTAAAAACGTAACTTCACCTCGGGAAAATTTGGGCGCATTTGAGACAGTGTACTTGAAAAAACATTCGCAGCTCCTGAACAAGGAGAATGCGCCACTTCATTTCTCTTGCTTGTTTGATTTATTAGGGTAAAAGAACTTTTCAGTCCACACTTGACGAAGACCGAGTCTCGGTGTTTTGCAATACATGTATTGATTTGTTTGTGCGTAGATAGAGAATTAGCGGGAGGTAACCTTCCTTTCGTCTCGCTCTATTCTACGAGGGCGGGATGAGACCCTTGGCCGTTTCACATATACCCAGCATGTTAGAGTTAAGCGATAGAAAAGTAGGTATTCGGAAATAGATATACACAGATACATGTTTACACACATTTGTACATATATACTCTTCTTTTTTCCTCGAGAGGAGGGATAACATGCATGGTAGAATTAAAGAAAAAGTTTTTAGTTTTTTCGTGCAGGTTTATTCGGTAACTCGGTTGAAAATGGGGGCCCAGTGAGGCTTTGAAGCAGCTGTTCCGAATTAATTAATAATATTTTGTGTGGTGAGGAGTGTGCCGATACTCTGTGTTGTTTGTCAATTGTTTCAGTGTTTGATAATTACACAGAATTTTAAACTTTACAAAATGGGTTTTGACCAAATTTAATGATTTTAGATCAGAGTGGGATGGTGCATTCTCCGAATTAGATTGCAACATCGC
>JAROYC020000003.1:3098617-3130126 GCA_029619255.2 Dynastes hyllus | reverse complement strand
AGTATGCCACGAAGGGGGAAAAACGAACATCTGCAGACTCGTCATTTGTTGATGAATAGAGCGCGTCATCCGTAAAGAATAAGCGCGCTGTTAGTTCGTAGCCGTCGATGAATGAACTTTTTTGAGGGCCCACTGTGAACAACGCCCTATTTATCAACGAACACCCAAACTGCAGGTGTATATTTGCGCGTCTTCACGACGTAATAGACAGTGGTTTTGGTCCTCGTCCTAATAATTACATATTTAAATTACCTATGTTTACATACATATATGCGCCCGGCAGCCTGATTGCGAACCTGGCGCGTGGCGCTCTTGGCCCGCTCTACTCATCACCAAGCGATATCCGTCCTTTTTTAAATTCGCTATACCAGTGAAACACAGTTGCACGTGAAGGACTTTCATCACCAAATGCGACTTGCAATCGTTCAAGACTTTGTTGTTCACTTAAACCGACCTTAAAATCGTAGTAAATCATTGCGCGTACATGTTCTCTTGACAAGTCCATGTTTCGATAACAAATCGTACCTACCACGTTTACTCTATGACAGCAGCGACTCAACTGACAGTCAGAGTTTACTACCTAAGGATGGTGGTGTTTAGAAATGCAGTGTTGCCAGCTCTAACTTCTCTACTTTTGTGGCATCTCAAAATATATAGCGTGTCCCTCGTATCTTATATAATAATAAAAAAAAACATCTACCCATATTTTTTTTGAGTAAGTCAAAACTTTATGTATCATTTATTAGTTGTAACTAAAATTCTTCTATGAAACGGGACTGCAAAGTTTTAAAATCTGGAATGCTTCTGGGATCAATGTTAGGACCATTATTTTTGCTTAAATTCCAAACCTTTATGTTTTTTTCATTTAGGTCGACGCAAATTTTATTCATTCCCAACGGCAAAGCTTTATTTGTTAAAAACATCGCTATTACTAAAAAACGAGATCTCCAGCTAGTATTTCACACCGATTATTGTGGAAAGTATGGGAAATTATGCATTTCCTAGGTAATTTAGTTGTATCTGAATATTCCTTTTTTTATTGTTCATGAAAGAAATAATGATATTTCATTTGACATTGAGCATACAACTTTTTTAAACTTAAAATAGGAAGGATAAATAAAAGAAAAGTTGAAATTAGAACTTACCCGATGATCCTTAGGCCTGGTCTCCTGACGTCTCGGCGGTCCACCTTCACTATCCGGATAGACCAAATTACGCACGGATCCGATAAATCTAGGTTCGAAAATGACGCTCGGCAAGGCCAATAGTGTTAATTTGGTGTTGTACCAAGTCGGCATACCTCCAATAAAAACGTCCGAGTTGGTCGAAAAACGTCCGAAATTAAATTCTTTTCCGCGAGAAGTGCGCATCTGCGAAACGCCATCTACCGATAAGATGGTGCGATCTTCATGACGTTGAACGTGCACCTTATGCCAATGTCCGTCATTGAGATCCCTTCCAACTATGATAATTTGGGCGCCACCTCCTAGATTATATCTCAATCTCAAAGCACCTTCGACCAGCTTGATTTCGAAGAAATCATAGGTGCCTCCGTCATCGGTGTATAGCAAGAGACCATTAGGTTGGTCAGTTTTGAATTCGAACTCTAAACTACCGTTGGTACCTCCACCCCATTTCCTGAATTGCGAGTATGAATTGGTTGAACCGTCCAGGAAGAAGCAGCGGGATAAAACAGCAAAAAAGCATATGGAAATCGCGTAATAGAGCACTGCGACACGCATCTTGTTTTATTTGAGAAAATAATGAAGATGTAACTCAATTATTGAACTTGTTTATCGTCGTTTGACGTAAACGATCTTCGGAGGGTCATTCCTAATTCCAATACACGCCGCTGTTTTACTATGACGGCTAATTTTATCGAGGACGTGCTAGCTATCTTTGATGATGGTATTTGGAAACAATTCATGCCTCCTATTGGGAAGATTAGAGTCGATAGGGGGGAAATTGATTCTCTTTCACTCGTATGTCATTGCTATCGTAGTTCGATTGAACAAAGTTCGTGTTGCTATTGGTGGGATGATAATACGCCACAATTTCCGTTTAATATAATTGTTTTGCTACGTGACCCGCACTCAAACACTCACACGCGAGAAATCGAAGCCCAATGTGGGGTGGTTGCTTAACTTTGACGGGGAGTCTTCTAGGATTACCTGCGGAAGGAAAAGAAATCATTTAGTTGCTATAAAAACCGAGGAGAATTTATTTTTAGAGAACATGCAATAAAATGCATCCGATGTTGTACGAAAAGATTCAATCATTGCTAGAAGACTAAAAAAATTGTTTTTATTTAAAATCTGACAAAGGTAATACTGTGGTTAACTTACAAGGAAACACAGGTAAGTGCGTCTCACCGATCGAGGCAACACCACTTTGTCACAAAGTTCTGGTTTAAAATTATCGAAAAATCCTTTGTCTAAAATGATCACAGAAACCTAAAAGACCATGTTAGAATGTAAGGCTCTCATTAGCGATGGCCTAAGATTTAGACTAACGGTATCAAACCCAGTGCTACCTAGAATGTATTGTTTACCTAAGATAGACAAGGCTGGAAAGAGTATGAGACCTATTGTTTCGAACATCAACAGTCCAACTTACTTACTTTCCAAGTGGTTATCTGACAAATTGAGTTACCTGTACGGATTTCCAATTTGGCTATTAAAAATTCTTAGGCGTTCATTAAAAAAATTAAGGAGATTGAACTTACTGACAAAGAAATTCTGTCTGTTTCCTATTGTTTCGGTGGATTTAGCTTTGGAATATTTAGAGACCTTTGCTAGATAACCAAATGGATAGAGAAAAGGTTGTTAGTTTAATTTCTTTGGCAAAAGTTTGTATGAAATAATTTTTTTCCAAATTAATAACTAGAGTTACTGAATTCGCGCCAACACCCAGTGGCGGGCGCATAAAAGTTTATACAAAATAAATGGTCCGAAATAAAATATAATACGTGCTCAAACACTTACCGTCTTAAGACTCTTCCGTGAAATCACAAAGTGAATAATGTTTGATAAATATCTGCAACATTAGATATATTTCCACGGTTGTTTCGGCAAACCGAGTGCGACGTGAGGAAAAAGTGTGTTTATATGCAGAAAACGAACGTTCTACATCTAGTGACGTTATATTTGCGTAATTAAAATAATCTTTGGAACAACTTAACGGTTCGGTTGACGCACCTTCACAAATTTGTCTTAATGTGCCAAAATCAGAATCTTTCTCTAAAACACTTTCAAACCTTCCTAGAACAGAAACATTTTTTACGTCTTCTATCGCCCATAGCTGTGCGTAAACATGTTGCACTATTTGCAGAGATTCCACTAACGACACCGAAGGATTTTGTAATTTTTCTATTGCCTCCACTAGCCCGAAGTAATTGTCCTGAATAGTTTTTAAATCCATTTTAACCTGATTATCTTGAAATTTCGACTGGCTTTCCTTGATAGCCGCAGCTTCCTTTGGATCGAATTGTAAAACCACGTTCTTAATATTCTCAAAATATTTATGATCATAAAACGCGGCCTCTAACCATGTTCCCCAACGTGTAAGAATAGGTTCTGGTGGCTCAGGCATACGGAGGCACAGTCTGTGAAATTTGCGAATGCGTTTTGGGGATTTGACAAACACTACTTTTGTATGCGCTATTAAAGCGTCTTACCTCAGGATAACATTTTCTAATACTATCTGCCACATGACTGAAAGCATGAATTTTACACTTAATATGTAACAAGTTAGCACAATGTTTTTTAAGAGACCGGCCTACAGAAAGCATATTTGCGGCACCATCACTCATAAACATCTGCAGTTGGTTTGTTGAAAGTTCAAACTTTTCCAATGTATTTAACACTAACTTTTAAATTACTTCGGCAATATATTGTCGTACTTGCCTGGAAGCTAATAGAATTGAAGGTGACGATTGATGTGGTTCCATTGTACGTACCATTACATTAACCACAGATTGTTTTTTACGATCTGTTGTTTCGTCCACACATAACCACAGTTTTTTATCTTTCAACTCCGATTTAATTCTTTTTTCAACATGTTCACGAGCAGATGGCACAATTCTTTGTAACGATGCCCGACTTGGTAATTTGCAGTGCGAATATTTATTCCAAAAGAAGACATATGCTTCCTTGTCTAGCAAATTAAACGGTAGATTACATGCAATAAAGGTAACACATAAATTAAATTTAAATTTGTTATAGTGTCGTGTGAAATTTTCTTTTGACGAATGCTGTTTACTATTTACGTGACATAGACAATCCCTTTTGGACCAACACATTAAAGGAATATTACAAACTACACATTGAATTTTAACGCCATCATAATTTGGGTCAGGCATTTCTGCTATAAGTTCTGTAACTTTGTTCAACATTGGTTGTTTTCGCGACGTAGGCAACATTTTTAAAACAAACGTTGAACTACGAAACAGTATTTACGGCAGCGTACATGTATACACAACAGATCAGGTTAAGACTCGCCGTTATGCTGGGGGTTGTATTGAACCTCCGCCACTGCCCGTTGGCGCCTATTCGGAACTTCTTACCAAGTTGTCGTCAGCAAGAAAATACTTTTTAAAATTCTCTGCCAGCATGGCTAAATGATTTTCAATGATTACAAAAACAACTTTCACGTGTTGCTCTTCAGCTTTGTAAGTTTTAACACGTCCCTCCACATTTGCAAACATTTCTAGGTTTTTTTGCATTACAAATTATGCGATTCTGTGTCACAGGGAGATGGCTATGTTGCCATCAAGCCAAGATTGATTTTTATTGCAAAATTCCTCCATATTTCTAGATGCAGCTTTTATACTGAAACGTAAAATGCGTCAAGGTTTGTTCCATCTCTGCTGATAACGTGTGACTTCCGAAGGTGTTATTGATTAGGAAAATGCTGTTCCATTTATCTATCAACGAAACACTTGGTGAATACTTAATAATGCAAAATTCACAGTACAACCTTCAAACAGCGAAACATGAGCTGCAAACACTTTTTAGATTAATTTCCAGTGTAACCATAGCCGGCTATGCGACAGCTTCAACGACAGCAATAATTCTCGGATGTCAAATTTTCAAAGGAAATTAAGTGGATCGTCCTAATAACAAGCGAACAACTGGCGGAAAAAAGAATGTCGCTACGTAACGAAATTTGCTTTTCCAAGAAATTGGAGACTAATAATGCTCGCTGATTTACGGCCTGCAGTTGTGAGAACGCCTTTTTTCCTGTTAGACAAATTACTGCAGCATTCGATAGAGTTTCCTTGTAGCTTAATGTATATAGGGAGACGATATCGATCATAGTTTTAATTTCTAGTGAGTTGTGGGTTTTCGGAATTAGTTAATGCAGTCTGTGAGACATTTTAATGTTAATTATTTAGTTTCAAGAAATGTAGATGTTGATTTATTCGAATATGTTTGAATCAACTAAATTTATTTCATTGGAAAGAGACTTCTTCACGGCGAATATCGTTCAACGAGACAACTGTGGAAACATATCTGATGTTATCAACTTTTTATGACTCTTATCCAATGGGTGATAATGCTGATAATCGTGCTTCTACTTTTAAGGTTCGGTAATTCCGATGCAGCCCGCCAACCTGAATTCAACTCAATTCAGTTTTACTGCTGATGATGATAGCTTGGCTATCGAAACGTGCGTCCAGTACGAGTTAAGTATTATGGTAAGGGTTTCAGTGTTCCAGTGCCACAGAGTACCCGATTGGTTCTGTTATTATTATTCGATTTATTACTTATTTTTTTGGTATTTTACTTATTGAAGGGAGCGTACGCCTATGCCGCGCAAAGACATTACCTCCCTTTACCGATGAATCATTAGTTAAAGCTCCTAACATGGACAATCCTACCTGTGGACAATCGTAATTAGATTCAATAGATATAAGACTGCCAGCTTCGATAATAAGCAACAAGATACACGAACCCATCACGTCCAAAACGTGATCTTCAACCGAGGGATTTTCGATATTAACGTCATACGTACATACATACGCTAAAAGGGGATAGCTAAATACCGCATCTTGCTGGTGCACCATTAAAACAATGTAGGTATTTATGCAAATTTGCATGAATGCGCATATCCAGTCGGATTTGGCCAGTTTCAGCTCGGAACGCTTGCACTAAGCAGATTAAATAAAAAGCCCTGCTATACGTATTGGTTTTTCTAAACGAACTCTCTATATTCTGGGTTGTTAAGCGACGTTGCGGCATAAGGATGTCGCATTTGCCGCAGCATGGAGGATGAATGCTGGGTTATCCGCGTCTAGGGACATTTCAGAGAATAATACAGCGATTACGTTGGCGCTTTTGATGAGTTGATATTGAACTGGCGTTAAGTTGGTGGAAATCCTGCGAAATTCGTTAATTTTAGTAAATTCCAACGCATAATTTATTGCAGAACATCCCTGTAATTGAAAATGTTCACTCAACACATCAGAAGATTCATAATCAAAATGGGAATTCACAATCAAATGTCACTGCTCATTCCTGGAAAAGTTCTCCTCTTAAATTAGTTTAACACTTATTTATGAATTGGACAATTTATCGGTTTAAAGTTGAATTATTAAAACAAAATATGTACCCTTCATTTTTGTAACTCTCATATTTAAAAAAAATATATGTCCTTCATTTTTTGGCACCCTGTATAAATTCTAGAACCCTGTGTACGTTCAGCTAATCATTAGTATTGATGAAAATTTCCCATATTTTAAAAATTATGTATCCTATATAAATTGTGAAGCCCTGGGTATGTTCAATTATTCATTAATAATAATTATCATTTCCTATATTTTAAAAAATGTATCCTTAATTTTTGTAACGCCCTGTATATGTTCCACTATTGATCAGTAATAATTAGTCTGGGCAAACAGAGGTAGCAGTCAGTGTAGTAGATATGTGGTGCGGAGTCGGCGATTATTTATTTCACGCGTTCACAACGTCAGTACTAAATCGATGCTGTATGCGAGTAGTTCTGTGTATATGTAGTCTGTCGTAACTTATTTCGTAATTGTACGCTTATGTTTGCCTTAAAAATGTCGCAGTTAGGTACGTCGCGAACACGACCAATGACAGACACAGTTAAACACTTTATAGTGGACACGCCGGACGTAATTTTTGATGGCGCTAAAATTCAATGTCTAGTTTGTAAAATCCCTTTAATGTGTTGGTCCAGAAGCCATTGTCAACGTCACATCGAAAGCAAACAGCATTCTTCTGCAAAAAGTGGCATACGAGACCAAGAAAAATTTACATTTGATTTATGTGTTACTCTTATTTTATGTAATCTATCGTTTCGTTAACTAAACAAAGAAGCATTTGTCTCCTTCAGGAATAAATATGCGAACTGTAAATTACCTAGTCGGACATCGATACGAAATGTAGTGCCATTTGCTCGTGAACATGTAGAAAAAAGAATGAAAACGGAATTGAAAGATAAAAAACTGTGGTTGTGTGTGGACGAAACAACAAATCGTCAAAAACATTCTGTGGTTAATGCAATGGTACGCACAATAGAACCACATCGGCCGTCATCCTCCTTCTTACTTGCTTCCAAAAGAGTTATAAATTGTACTGCCGATGAGATTTTAAAGGTGGTGTTGAACTCATTGAACAAATTTGAAGTTTCAACTAAGCAACTTTTAATGTTTATGAGTGATGGTGCCGCAAACATGCGTTCTTTGGACCGATCTCTTAAAGAACAAAGTGGTAACTTCTTACATGTAACGTATAAAATCCATACTCTAAGTCTTACGGCACAAACGATTCCTACATGTTTTCCACTAGTAAATGCATTGATTGCTAGTACAAAGGCAGTGTTTCTAAAGTCCCCCAAACGTACCCGACTTTTTCACAAACTGTGTCCTGATTTACCCGAATCACCACAGCCGATTGTTACACTTTGGGGAACATGGTTGCAGGCTGCGTTTTACGACATCAAACATTTTGATCAAGTAAAGAAGGTAGTTTTAAAATTCAATCCGACAGAAGCTGCAACAAGCAGGAAAAGCCAGGAAATATTTCAAGATAGTCAGGTTAAAAGAGATTTACAAACTATTCACGACAATTACTTCCTACTAGCGGAGGGAATAGAAAAATTACAAAATTTTCGATGTCGCTAGTGGATTCTGTTCAAACTGTGAATGATGTTCACGCACAGTTATGCGCTGTAGAAGGCGAAACAAATTGGTGTGTAATACGAAAATTTGAAAGTGTTTTAGAGAAAGACTCCGATTTTCTTATATTAAGACAAATTTGTGAAGGTGCGTGTGAAGACGCGTTAAATTGTTTCATAGATTATTTTAAATATGCAAATATAACATCGCTAGATGTCAAACGGTCGTTTTCGGCATTAAAAAACATTTATTCCGCACGTCGTACTCCGTTGACTGTAACAGCTGTGGAAACATATCTAATGATTCAAATATTTGACAGATGTTACCCAGTTTGTGATTTCACGGAAGACTTTTAAAACGGTAAGTGTATCAGCACGTTTTATAATTTATTTCTTACCTTATATTTTGTGTAAACTTTTATGCTCTCGCCACGCCTCTGGCTGTTACCGCATATTTGCCCAGGTTAGTAATAATAATTGAATGTTCCATGTTTTGCAGAGTGTGTCCTTAATTTTGTAACACCCAGTATAAATTGTAGGGCTCTGCGAACGTTCAATTAATCGTTAGTATTGATCAAAGTTGTACATATTTAAAAAAATATGAATTCTTCGTTTTTGTAACACCCTGTATAAATCGTAAATAAAAATAGATAATGAAAATTTGCCATATTTTAAAGAAATGTATGCCCTTAATTTATTGAGACCCTGTATAAATTATGAAGCCCTGCTTGTGTTCAACTGTTCATTAATAATAATTACCTTTTTCCATATTTTAAAAAAATTTTTCCTTAATTTTTGTAACACCCTATATATGTTCTACTATTGATCAGTAATAATAATTAAATTTTTCATGTTTTACAAAATGTGTTCTTAATTTTCTAACGCCCTCTATGTGTACGTTCAATTAATCATTAGTATTAATTAAAATTGTCCATATTTTAAAAAATTTGTACCCTTCATTTTTGCAACTCCCTGTATAAATCGTAAATAAAAATAAATAATTGAAATTTGCCATATTTAAAAACAATGTGCGCCGTTAATTTTTTAACACTTTGTGTAAATTCTAGAGCCCTGTGTACGTTCAGCTAATCATTAGTCTAAAATTTCCCATGTTTTGAAAATATGTTTCCTTAGTTTTTGTATGTAAGTACCTTCTGTCAAACATTCATTTGTTGCCAAAGCCAAGTTTTAAAGAGACTATTTTGGGCAGAACTACAAAACAAATGTAGTAAATGTTCGATGGTGACTACTCACAAAATTCTTTAATATATAAAACAAAGCAGCCGAGAATTTATGGCACAAATGAAAAGGATAACACGCAAACTTCACTAATATTTCTTAAAGAATTTTTAATTTTACTAAAGTGCCCAGGGAGGAAGTAATCATCCCACGCAGTATATTTAGTATTCACTTGTTTTGTACCAATTACATTTACACTCTGCAACGATTTATCCATGTAGGCGGTAAAGCACGGATAAAAATGATACAAAACAATCTCACTTCTTATTATTGCGCGAACTTTTAATTCGGATCTCATAACGAAATTATAATTTTAATCAATCGCGTACACGTTCCATAAACAAAACCATTAATCTCGCACACTTTAATGAATCCGCGTCTCATTTTTATCTTATTCTTAATTGTATTTTTCGTAAACTTTCAACGAAGGCGCAGCTGTTGCTGCTCTCTTTAGTCGAGTTCGCCTTGAAAATTTAAAACGCGTTTTTATTCGACGTGACAAGTAGGCGGTGACGGAATTCTTTTGACATGTCGGGCACGTAGTTCTACCGCAGTGTTTCATTTAGGAAGTTGCGGTGTTCCAGTAATGTTTTCAAAATATGAAATTTATTAAGAATTTATTATTTTTCTGTTTCACGTAAGCTTTGCGGTAGTCTGCCGTATACTTTCTTGGAGATATAAATGATTGAATGCAATGCAGTTGGTGATGCAACGAATGGAAGAACTTTCCCAACTCGAGTTTGTTACATTCTTGTTTCTGGATTGAAAAGTTATCTAATAACTAGGCCGGGCACAGAATGCTTCGAGCTAGGTTAGAAGTGAGGTTGCCGCGCCCACAACGTGACATCTGTTTTTTCAACAATTTTATTCACACTGTTAAAAAAAATACTTTTATTTATTATATAATTATTTATTATTACAGTATTAAGTACAACAGATTTTTGAAGAAACTACTTTGTTTATTTTTTGCAGTTATTACATTACATATTACAACAAATGCCGTTTTCAAGAAAAGAAACTAATAGTGGCAATGATGATGAGAGCAATGCAAACTGTGCTGAAAGCCAGTGGCTGACGTATAAAAGTTTACACAAAATGAACACGGCCGGGACAATTCGGTATAAGCGTCAGTATAACTGCGACTCGAAAGCCGATCTGTTGTGTACGCATCTACGCTGTCGTATACTATATCGTAGTTCTGCGTTTGTTTTGAAAATGTTTCTTACGTCGCGAAAACGACCAAAGTTGGATACAATAAGAGAATTTATTGCAGAAATGCCTGATTTAAAGTGTGATGGCGTTAAAATTCAATGTATAGTGTGTAAAATAGATTTAATGTGTTGGTCGAAAAGTGATTGTCTACGGCACGTAAATAGTGCAGGGCATGTTTCAAAAAAAAATTCCACACGAGATTATGACAAATTTAAATTTAATTTATGTGTTTATTGCAAGTAATTTACCATTTCATTTACTAAGGAAGAAAGCATACGTCTCGTATTGGAATGAATATTCGGACTTTAAGTTACCAAGTGAGAGAACATTACAGAGAGTTGTGCCGTCTGCTCGTGAGCATGTCGAGAAAAGAATTAAATCGGAGTTGCAGGATAAAAAACTGTGGTTATGTGTGGACGAAACAACAGATCGTAAAAAACATTCTGTGGTTAATGTAATGGTACGCACAATGGAACCACATCGACCGTCACCCTCAATTTTACTAGCTTCCAGACGAATACAACAATGCACTGCCGAAGTAATTTCAATGTTGGTGTTAAATACATTGGAAAAAGTTTGAACTTTCAACAAATCAACTGTTGATGTTTATGAGTGATGGTGCCGCAAACATGCTTGCTGTAGGTCGATCTCTTAAAAAACATTGTGCTAACTTGTTGCATATTACATGTAAAATTCATACTCACAGTCTCGTAGCAGATAGTATCAGAAAATGTTATCCCGAGGTAGACGCTCTAGTAGCACATACAAAAGCTGTGTTTGTAAAATCCCCAAAACGTATTCGGGAATTTCATAGACTATGCCCCCGTATTCCTGAACCACCACAACCTATACTTACTCGTTGGGGAACATGGTTAGAGGCTGCATTTTATTATCTTAAATATTTTGAGAATATAAAGAACGTGATTTTAGAATTCGACCCAAGGAAGCTGCGGCTGTCAAGGTAAGCCGCTTGAATTCAGGATAGTCAAGTTAAAACAGATTTGGAAATTATTCAGAACAATTACGTGGACTAGCGGATGCGATAGAAAAACTACAAAATTCTTCGGTGTCGTTAGTTGAATCTTTGCAAATAGTGCAACATGTTCACGCACAGCTATGCGCGATAGAAGACGCAAGAAATGTTTGTGTTTTAAAAAGTTTGAAAGTGTTTTAGATAAAGACTCTGATTTTGGCACATTAAGACAAATTTGTGAAGGTGCGTCAACAGAACCGTTAAGTTATTTGAAAGATTATTTTACTTACGCAGATATAACGTCACTAGATGTAGAACGTTCGTTTTCGGCATACAAAAACACTTTTCTTCACGCCGCACTCACTTTGCCCAAACAACTTTGGTAACATATCTAATGTTACAAATATTAAATAGACATGATCCACTTTGTGATTTCACGGAGGGCTCTTAAAACGGTAAGTGCTTGAGCACGTTTCACATTTAATTTATTTTGTGTAAACTTTTATGCGTCCGCCACTGGCTTTCAGCGCAGTTACGTTGCTCTAATAATCAGCTACAATTTTATAAAAAAACTTGATTTATGGTCGACTTCAGTTGGGAAAAAGAAGTTTAATTCATTCCAGTGCATTCAAGAACTCATGGAAGATTTAACTAAGTATAGTGCGATAAATTCTGAGCATGTTTTTGCAGATATGCAAATCAGTTTGCACAACTTGAAGCAACAGCTCTGCGACTATTTCCCCAAAGAAATTTAAAACAGTTATGATAATTACAGATGGATACTGAATCCGTTTTTAGACAATTCTTTTCAGCACGCTGAGATTGCAACAAACATGAAGGAACAACTTATTGAAATATCAAGTGATGGAATGTTAAAACTAGAATTTTTTTCGCAGAACCCAGATCAGTTTTGGACCAAAAGAATGCAAGAATACTCCCAGCACGCGAACGAAGCTGTAAAGTGTTTGGTTCCATTTGCAACACCATATTTACGCTAGTTGAGTTTCTGGTCTATGTCATCAAAACAAAAACGAGAAATCGTCTCAAACTTGAAAATAATATCATTGTGTGTGTATCAAATACAGAGCCCAGATTTGAGATGCTAGTTTTTGAAAAACCGGCACATACGTCGCATTAAGATTCTTTTACTTTGTAATCTTTTTATGTATAAAAGTGTTAATGTTTTCGTTTATGTTCCACAAGGTGCAAAGGTAGTCAAGTTTATGTTCCTGAATATACGATAAAACTTAGGTTAATTAAGTGTTAAAGCATTATTTTTTTATGTTTTCATTTACGTTTCGAAAGATGGAAATAAATGTCTTAGTAAGGCGTTTTCTTTTTTTTGGAAATCCTCTCGCGACCCCCTCAGTTCTTTAACGCGACCCCCCGGAGGGTCGCGACCCATACTTTGAGAACCAGTGACTTAGACTATAGAATGAATTTAGACATTTAATTTTCCCATCGTGGTATATACATGAACAAACTAATAATCAATGAGACCGTATAAATGTGTAATATTTAAATTTCCCTTGTATTCTCGTCTATCTATAGATAATAATCATATGATTTCTAAGGCTTTGAACATATAAAACTTCACCAATAAAGAAATTTGTTTCAATTCAAAAATAAAACGTCAACCATTCTATACACATAATACGTTTATTGATGGAAATATTGCGTTTTCAAGGGATAAATTCACACGTAATGACTACATATGAGTCCGTTCATAATCGATTCCATTAATTTTTGATGTGACGTCAATGGTTATTATGTAAAATATACCACTAATATAAATTTTCCATATATTAACTATAGTGCTTAAGGGATTATTTAATTTTTCCTGTAACTTGAATTCAAATAGATATCTGCTCATTTCAATTTATGGTTTGTATTACATAATAGGTAGTAGTCAACATTTTTGTAATCCCAACATGTTTTGTTTCAAAATGAACTTGAAATATAGATATAATAAAAAAAAATTATAATCATTTTGTTTAATAGTCGATGTACATTCGCTGGTGGTTAAAATAAAGTGGACTTTGAGAAGATTTTGGGACAACTAACAACTTTCTCGTTCCTCCTTGCAGGATAGGTTTCCAATTTCCAAACCAAAAAAGCCTTTCCAGCAAAGCCAATATAAAAAATTAAAGCATTTCGTCGGGAATCGACCCGACTTTCCACCCCTTACACCAAGCGAAAAATATCCAACAACACAAACCTCGTACAACGCCACCGAATCCTCGCCTATTCTTCGCTGTTCTTCTTTCTCGTTTTCCCACCGGGAAGGTCCCGTTTAAGCACTCAAACCGAACAGCTCTTTAAATTGCTTAAAATGGGTTCCTAGTTAAAGTAATTAGTTCACCCGTCGATTTCACCATCAACTATGACAGCCAATCGGCGTCGTTTAGAAAACCGTACTGTGGCGTCGTTTCGATGCTGCACTGACGCGACGGACGTCGCGACGCCTTTGCGCATGGCGACCTGCGCCGCGTGCTTGGTAAATCGGACTATATACAAAGAAGGGCGATATCTTTCGGGAAAACTGGGGAGCTTTTTCGTTTATCTCGTTCGGTGGTGGTCTGTAGAGGTCCCGCGTTGTTTCCGTAGGTGGAAAACATCAGTGGCGCGGTGGAGAGTTGGAAAAATAGATTAAAATAGATAGATGATGGTTAAATTTACAACAAACTAGATTTTGAGGATATGTGGGATATTTTCGGATGTAAGTAAGACGAAATATCAAAAGATTTGAGAAGAAAATTCTGCAAAATTGCAAAAATAAAGTTATTTTAAGAAGATCATAGTCTCATTGTGAGATCTGGCAGTTGCTTCGAATTTTCAATATACTTACGCTTAAATACGAGAAGTCAATATCAATCGTGTACACTGTCGACCATAATTATTTGCCTACCTATATTCTTGCTTGGATTTTATAAAATTAATTATTTATTGTTATTTAGGGGGTGTAATTATTTACCTACAAGTAAAAGAAAGATATCACATTAAATATACTCAGTGACATAGAAATTGGAACAGCTAGAAGGGGTTGGAATTTCCGAATGAAATTTGGTAGGAATATTCACCTATGTAATAGTAATAAATGATCAAAATTTAGCAATAAAGTGGTTATTGAGATTTTTACCTCTTTCTCAGCACTGATATTGAATGTTTTTTTTTGCGGTGTTTTTTATAACTTTCTCGATTTGTGTTGTTCTCATTGAACTGCGATTCAGTTAAGTGTTAGCTGTGCCTAGAGTAAGAAGACGAGCAGTGTATCGACAATTAAGCGAATTCGACAGAGGTCGAATTATTGGTTTGCGCGAAGCTGGTTTTTCATTTGGGGAAATTGCTAACCGTGTAAATCGAAATTTGTAGATGGCCAGGAACGTCGTAGAAAAGGAACCGGGGCTTCAGGAAGAACGAATGAGCGTCAAGATCGTCGCTTAAGACAACTGGCATTTAGAGATAGATTTTCCTCTACTCGGGCAATTGGTGACTAATGGTTTGGTGAAGAAGGTCGCCATCTAACCCTCAGAACAGTTTATCGCCGAATCTGAAGATTTGAGTTAACATCATATCGTCCGCAATATGTGCTTCCTTTGACTGCGGAACATTATCAGCAACGGTTACAATGGTGCTACGAAAGATCCCATTGGAATCTTGAATGGCGTCGTGTTGTGTTTAGTGACGAATCAAGATTTTGTTTAGGCATGCACGACGGTCGTCAGAGAGTCAGAAGAAGACGGAGTGAACGACGGAATCTTCGATTTACCGTTGAGAGGCACGTACACCGCACTGTGGGTGTTCTGGTTTGGGATGCGATTACTTATGGCAGCAGGTCTCCCTTGGTGTTCATTCGAGGCAATACGATAGCACAACGGTACATAGCGGAGGTGGTTGGAACACATCTTCTGCCATACTTACAAGGGCTCGAAGATCCATTATTCCAGCAAGATAATGCACGTCCTCATGTAGCAAGGATGGGGAGGAGAAAGCGGGGCAGGTCAAGAAAGACATGGATTGAAGGAATAAAAGAAATAGGTGCAGGACGCAGAAAAACCTTGGGTGAGATGAAAATATGTGCAAGGGACCGGAAGGGATGGAAAGCATGGGCAACGAGAGACGAGTAATCTGTAATTCGATCCGACGTTCTAAAGGACATAAGGAATACGGAGAAGAAGAAGAAGAAACTTTCAAGCAAATTATTTTCTTATATTATACATTTTTATAGTCTTGAAATAAATATATCTTGAATAGAGACTGATTTTTGCAAGAAACCATTTCTCTACGTGCAGGATTAATATTATCAACTGTAAAAGTTGTGGCGCATTAATTATTACGTAATCAATGGATATGCAACTGATATAAGCAGAAGTTGTTACTATACGTGTAAAGTCAACAAGCAGGGAAGCAAAGTCAAACGAACCCAATACTTCACACAACATGCTTGCTGTATACTATTTACAGAGCTATAAACGTTTAGATCGCCGCACATTATAAAAATTTTTAATTATCTCACAGCAAGAGAGAATATTTCTGGCAAATGAACAGTAACATTTTCAAAACTGATTTTGTCTTTTCCAGGAGGTATATATATATTAGTAGAGCCCGGTAACAGGGAGCCGTGCCATGGCCGTACCTGCCTAGTATACAAAAACAATAGTAAGAAAATAGAAAAAAAAAATAACAGAACTAATACATAATTATAATATGTGAAAAGTAATGAAACAGTCACCCTTTTAAGCAGCCTTGGCTACACGGAACAGTAAAACTAGAAGCACCATTATCAGTATTAACATCATACGGATAAGAGTGGCAAAAAGTTGACACCATTAGATGTGTTTCCACAGTGTCTCGGTGAGCGATGTTCGCCGTGGTGAGAAAATGAGTTTATATTTTGAAAAAGAGCGTTCAACATCTACCGATGTTATACATGCATGATTAAAATACTCTTTGTACTTAGTCAGTGGATTATTCGATACACCATCACAAATTTGTTTTGTGTGCTAAAATCGGAATCTTTCTTAAAACGCGATATTTTGCGTCATGTATAGTCAGTAGCTGTGTATCCCCCCGTCCTTTAATTTGAAAGAGACCCCAATAATCTTAACGATCTTTTTTGGGGTTTTGGTCTATTGCGTCAGCTAATCCTTTATAGTAGCTAAAAAATTTTTTTAAATCTGTTTCAACGGAAATATCTTAAATTTTGACTGGCTCCCCCTTACTAGTTGCAGCTTCGGCAGGATTGAAGGGGTGCAAACCAACAGTTTTTTTACTATTTTGAAATTTTCCCAGCATAAAAAAAGCTGCCTGAAACCCAATGTTCCCCAACGTGTAAAAAGGGCCGGGTGGTTGACGAATACCAGGAATTGTAAAATGATCGAAAGGCGTTTGGGAGATTTCTCCGGGGAAAAGCTTTTTGGGTTTTCGAAGGGTTTTCTGCCACAAGATGAAAGCATGCACTTTACACGTAACATGAAAACCCCCAACCTTGTTTAAAAAGGGAAACGGCCTACCGAACGCATTATCGCTGCCCCTTTGCTCTTTTGACATCCCCTTTATTTTTTAAAAATTTTGGGTTTTCCAAACTACTAAGTACAACCTTCGTAATTGCGGGAAAAACAGCCTCTTGTAGTCTTGGGTGGCTAGAAAAGTGGTAATGTAGGTTTATTAGGGTCTAGAAATGGGGTTCCCAAATATTTACAATTGAATTTTTTTTTACAGTCTCGTAACACTAACCAAAGAAACTGTTTTTCAATATGCGTTTCATTTTTTTTTCCCAAATCATCGCGTACGAATGAAACATGTTACGTGTCTTTTTTCCCCTTCAACACAACTCGGGTTTGTTTTTTGTCTCAAAAGCCCTTTAAAACCGGTTGTTTATCGGTAAGCCTTGTGGAAAAATTACAATTTATAAAAACAAAAAAATTACTTTAAAAAAAAAACCCTTCTCGGTGGTATGGCCAATTTTCGTTTTTTTGGGGTGTGCGGAATTTACGTGTTTGAAATTTTCTTTTTTTGACATAAAATGTATTTTGCACACTTTACAAACTATCTTACCCCCGTTGAAAAACAAACGGAAAGTCGAAATAACTTATTTACTAGGGCTTGAAAGAATCTTTTTTTAGCCTTCGACATGTTCACTAAAAACTAAATTAATAACTACGTTTTATAATTAAAAAAAATAAAATAAAAAAACACGCCAAAAAATCCCCCCTACCCCAAATGCTAAACTGAACTGAGGATGAGGGTTTGTCGTGCCGTATCATAACCCGACCACCCCTCCGCGCCCACCAAAGCACAGTCACACCCCGCGATTGCTCTCCAGTTACCGGGTTTTTTATTTTAAAAAAAAACCCCAAAAAAAAAAAAATTTTAAAAAAGGGTTTTTTTTTAAACCCAGGGGGGGCCCCCGGCCCCGGGGTTTTAAAAAAAAAGATTTTTTAAAAAAAAAATTTTTTTTTTAAAAAAATTAAAAAACCAAAAAAGAAAAAAAAAATTTTTTTTTTAAAAAAAAAAATTTTTTTTTGGGGGGTTTTTTAAATTTAAAAAAATTAACTTTTTTAAAAAAAAAAAGGAAAAAAAAAAAAAGCCCAAAAAAAAGAAATTTTAAAAAAAATTTTTTTAAAAATTTTTAAAAAAACCCCCCTTTTTTTTTTTTTTTTTTTTCCCAAAACCCTTTTTTTAAAAATTTTTTTTTTTTTTTTAAAAAAAATTTTTGGTTTAAAGGGGTTTTTTTTTTTTTAAAAAATTTTTTGGTTTTTAAGGAAAAAAAAATTTTTCCAAAAAAAAGGGAAAAAAAAAAAAACCCCCCTTTTTAAACCTTTTTTTTTTGGGGGGGGAAAAAATTTTTTTTTTTAAAAAAAAATTTTAAAAAATTTTAAAAAAAATAAAAAAACCCCCCAAAAAAACCCCCCTTTTAAAAATTTTTTGGGGGGCCGGGGGCCAAAAAAAATTTTTTTAATTTTTCAAAATTCTTTTTTTAAAAATTAAAAAAAAAAAAAACCCAAAATTTTCCCCCAAAAAGAAAAATTTTAAACCCAAATTTTTTTTCCCCCCAAAAAAAAAGGGTTTAAAAAATTTTTTTAAATTAACCCCAAATAAAATTTTTGGGGGAAAAAAAAACCCAAAAAAAAGGGGGGGAAAAAAAAATTTTTTGGGGGTTTTGGGGTTTTGGGGGGCCTTTTTTTTTTAAAAAATTTTTTTTAAAAAAAAAAAATTTTTTTTTTTTTTTTTAAAAAAATTTAAAAAATTTTTTTTTTTTTTTTTTTTTCCCAAAAAAATTTTTTTTTTTAAAAAAAAATTTTTTTTTAAATTTTAAAAAATTTTAAAAAAAAAATTTTTTTTTAAATTAAAATTTTAAAATTTTTTTAAAAAAAATTTTTTTTTTTTTTTAAAAAAAAAAATTTTTTTTAAAAAGGTTTTAAAAGTTTAAAAAAAAAAAAAATTTTTTTAAAAAAACCCTTTTTTTTTTTTAAAAAAAATTTTTTTTTTAAATTTTTTTTTTTCTTTTAAAATTTTTTTTTTGGGGGCAAAAATAAACTAAAAATAAGTTTCAAACCAAGAACTAAGCCCTGATTTCCAAAAGATCAAATTAAGATTCGAAGATTTTTAGTTCCGCACACCTCTGATAACGTCAATCCTGGGACCCTTATAATATTTTATTTTTTTTAAAATATTTCTTAAATAAGTTCTTACAGAGAAAAATCAATACATAAGACATATTTTTTCCGTGGGTAGGGGTTATCACCCCCCTAACAGGGAAGGTCCCCGGTTCGATCCCGGGCGGAAACATCTTTTTTTTGTTTTTTAAATAATTTTCTCATTTGTATCAAAAAATAAAAAAATGATTTTTTTTCTAATTCAAGCGAGAAATATGTTTTATTAAATTTAAAATTAGCTGTATCATAATTTCTTTCACATTTGTTTTTTCATTTAGAAGCAGACTTGTTTTTTAAAGCATTTTAAAGAAAAATGGTTTAGGGGAGGTTTCTTAGAGGATAGCTTACAGCATAGATTTTAAAAATATTCTTTTACGATTTCAAATCATTTTCCGGTAACACCTTGCTCGATATATCTCTTAAATAGGAAGATATCCGTCTAACATTGTACCTGGAACACCCAGTATACTACAGAAAGATTGCCTATTTAATTTAGCTAAAAATGATATTAAAATAAAAAAATGTTTTTTTTTCTAATTCAAGCGGGAAACATGTTTTATTAAATTTAAAATTAGCTTTACTATAATTTCTCTAACATTTGCTTTTTCATATAGAAGCAGATTCTTGTTTTTTTAAAGCATTTTAAAGACAGATGACAAACACACAAGGACTCCAGAATCTTCCATTTTAACTGGCAAGTCCTTCACCTTCCTTTTGAAGCTCTTTAAAGTAAAGGACGTATAACCAAATTTAAATTAACAATTTATAATACGCTTTTATTAGCAGCTATTTGTTAAATGGAATCTTTGTTTATACCGTTATATTCCCACCTTTTGGTACTTCAATCATGAAGTCAAAAAGATGAGGGGTGTAATTTAAAAAAAAATGATTTAGGGGAGGTTTCTTAGAGGATGGTTTACTAGGCATAGATTCAAAAAATATATCTTTTACGATTCTGCAAATCATTTCCGGTAACACCTTGCTCGATCTTATGTCTCTACAAATAAGGAAGATATCGCGTCTAACATTGTACCTGGAACACCCAGTATACTACAGAAAGATTGCCTATTTAATTTAGCTAAAAATAACATTAAAATCAAAAAATGATTTTTTTTCTAATTCAAGCGGGAAATATGTTTTATTAAATTTAAAATTAGCTTTACTATAATTTCTCTAACATTTGTTTTTTCATATAGAAGCAGATTCTTGTTTTTTAAAGCATTTTAAAGACAGATGACAAACACACAAGGACTACAGAAACTTCCATTTGAACTGGCAAGTCCTTCACCTTCCTTTTGAAGCTCTTTAAAGTAAAGGACGTATAACCAAATTTAAATTAACAATTTATAATACGCTTTTATTAGCAGTTATTTGTTAAATGGAATCTTTGTTTATACCGTTATATTCCCACCTTTTGGTACTTCAATCATGAAGTCAAAAAGATGAGGGGTGCAATTTAAAAAAAAAAATGGTTTAGGGGAAGTTTCTTAGAGGATGGTTTACTAGGCATAGATTTAAAAAATATATCTTTTACGATTCTGCAAATCATTTCCGGTAACACCTTGCTCGGTCTTATGTATCTACAAATAGGGAAGATATCGCGTGTAACATTGTGTCTGGAACACCCAATATACTACAGAAAGATTGCCTATTTAATTTAGCTAAAAATAAAATTAAAATAAATAATACCTTAATCATCATTTACCGCAGGTTAATTTAGATACTTGATAACGTCTAAATAATTGCCAATATAATCATTATTTTTATGTTGGTCGTTTCCTTTTTGATAAAAATAAAAATAAATTGTAAATATATACCAGAACATGTCGCGCTGTACGCTACTTTGTTCCAGGCAATAAAACGAAGAGCATTCCGTTAATGTTGCGCTTTATCGCATGCGCCTGCGTTTAATATCACAATTTATATTCCGGCAATTTTAATAAATTTTATTATCTCGGTTAAAATATGCGCTGAATTTAACGGATGTACATATTTCTCCGATGCAGCGGTGCTGTACGGAAAGTTCTTCTTGAGATTATCTATCGTAAATTACGTACCAGCCCTCTACGATTACTTCTGTTTTTAACACACCATGTTTGCTTTAAATTAAAAAAGAACGTCTTCGAAAACCGACCAAACAATGTAAAACACAAACGTTATATACTTCACTACTAGTATGTGCACTTTCATTAAAAAGTAGGCAAGTTTATTTGCTTTTAATGCTTAATTATTATTGATAAATAAAAGGAGATAGGCTGTTACCTATTGCCATTCTTTCAGTTCGACCGTAAGTCAACTAGTTCTTTGAAATCTGCTAATTAATCTATACCAAACGAAAGTCGTTACAACGTGTATCCTACTTCTTGAATAAACTACGAGGCAAGCGCCATAAATTCTCGGCCTGCTATATATATTACGGCTCGAAGAGTAGTAGTTTTTAGTAGCCAGCCAGACAACGTGACTACACAGAGAAAAATGCATTGTTAAAATAAAGATAAATATTGTTCTTTTTACAATATTTTCTGAAATTTTTTACCCCAGGAACCTAAGTCACAATGTTCGTTACTGACGGGGTTGGTAGGATGTTGAAAATATGCTTTCCGACTCACCTCTTAGCAGAAACTATTCGAAAGAAGTATCCGATGGTGGATAAGTTAATAGTATCTACCAAAAAAATGTTCAACAAATCTTCCAAACACATCTGTGTATTCAAAAAATTGTATCCGAAATTACCACTACCACCTCAGCCTGTAATAACGCGATGGGGACATGGCTCCAGGCAGTATCTTACTATCAGACATACGTTTCACAAGTGAAAAATGTCATATTGAAACATGATTCAAACGATTCTGCAGCAGTTCGAAATAGTCAGCAACTTTTTTCCAATTTGGACGTTCAACAACAACTAGATGAAATTTCCATGAACTATTCTGACGTTGCACAAGCTATTGAGCAATTAGAAAACAGTCACTTATCTGCACGAGACGCATTAAATTGCATAAACAATTTACAAGACGCTCTAGAAAACCTGACGAACACTATAGGAGTCGATGTTGCTCAAAAATTTGGTGCGATTTTAACGAAAAATTCCGATTTGCAAAAGGTTCGGTCTATAACTGAAAATCAAGAGTGCCCAGATGAGGAAAAGGAATATCTGACATTTGCAAATCTTACTTCACTGGATACGACAACGTATTCACAACACCGTCGACGGTTGAATGAATCGACAATGGAAGCGTTGCTGATGTTGCAATTCTACGCAGCTTACCAGGGCGGTTGCCAATTGCCACAGTGGACATTAAGATGATAAGAAAAGGTAACAATATTATTTCTCACTAATATTGTATATTACGTACCTACTTTTATGCGGTGCGCCACTGCCGGTACCACCTTTTTAACAAATTCTACATATAACATGCAAGTAAGTATAATCTGAACCTCCTGTGTTTTCTTATTTCCTCAATCCTTTTTGGCATACTGCCAATGCAGCTTTTATTGTTATTTTTAAATTTTGTCGCTATTATGCCATAAATCTCTAATACGTTGTTGTAATTCTTCCTTTGTAGTTGAGTTCCGCGTACTTACGATGTTTTTAAAGGCATTCCAAACATTTCCAATTGGGTGATGTCCGGTGAATTGCCTGGTCAAGGTAGTACACGCAGATTTGTAGATCCAAGGTATCGCATTACACTTTTTGCCTTATGATACGTGCATCGGTGCACCGTCTTGCATGAAAGGGTATGGTCCTTGAGCCGGATCCATTGAACCAATATAAGGCAATAAGTAGTTTTGTAAAACTTTTTTATATTGTTTTTGTTCCATTGTTCCGTTAACGAAATGTAGTGGTTCCAGTCCTTCTGTCATAATACACGACCAAACCATTAGAGATGGGTGGTGTTTAATAGATTTGATCGTATATGTTTCTTTATAACACAAGGATGTCAACGAACAAATTAGCTTCTCTCCGTTAGCACTTCTAGCCGTGATTCCTCGCTATAAATAATCTAGGAACAAGTAAAAAATGTAGAGAACCATTAAGCGAACTATGAAGATGAATTTGACAAAAAATACAGATGATAAATGAAACTTGCCTTTGCCCAATCTTCGTTTTAATTTTAGAGGTTAGTCTTGGCTTCTTAGCCGGACATCTGCATTTCAAGCCTGCTTCATGAAGACATCTACGGACTTTTCGGGCTCGCAAGAGAGTTCAATGAGACTCTTTTCCCTGCGAAGTGAATTCTGATGGAGCTTGAGCACGGAAAGGACCTTGAATTCACGCAAATTTCTCGACATATTCTAACAATTTACAAGCTGCTCTAGAAAACTTGACGAACACTATAGGAGTCGATGTTGCTCAGAAATTTGGTGCAATCTTAACGAAGAATCCCGATTTGCAAAAGGTTCGGTCTATAACTGAAAATCAAGAGTGCCCAGATGAGGGGAAAAGGAATATCTGACATTTGTAAATCTTACTTCACTGGATGTCGAACGATCATTCTCGAAGTATACGACAACGTATTCACAACACCGTCGACGGTTGAATGAATCGACAATGGAAGCGTTGCTGATGTTGCAATTCTACGCAGCTTACCAGGGCGGTTGCCAATTAGCACAGTGGATATCAAGACGACAGGAAAAGGTAACAATATTATTTTTCACTAGTATTATATATTACGTACCTACTTTTATGCGGTGCGCCACTGCCGGTACCACCATTTTAACAAACTCTACTAATAAATATCTATTATTATTATTATTATTATTATTATTATTATTATTATTATCATTGTTATTATTACCTTGAAACGTCACAAATAACTCCGGGAACTTCACTTTCACTAACTAACCTTCGATTTTAAATAAACTATTAAAGAAAATAACCCCAACAATCAGGCGAGACAAATGGCAAAATTGCCGGGAAGTAGATTATTATTGGTTGCAACGCCAACCTACATTTCGTCATCACAGAATAAAAATTACAATTCAGGATTATACTTATGTTTTAAATAATGAAATATTTTTGTTATTTTAAGTCGATGTGTTATAATTTCTTTTACAATAAAAATACGTTTATGTTAAGTTTATTTTTTCTATACCAAGCCGAGAATTTATGGCACCTACTACGTAAATATTAACGATCTGCAGCATACTGCAATCATCTCCAAAGGTAAACCAGTCAGTGCAATCGCAATGACGAAGGCAGACATTTACGCGGAGTCGGTAAATAAGTTGATTGCGTCGCTTCAGCGCTTAACGTTCATTGTCCGCACAGAGGGTGATCTAATTAGATCCAATTTATACCGGAAAACGTGTAGAGCGTGCGGCACTAGTCTATACATGGATGCATACACATATCAGGTGTATATGGCACGAATTCTGATTTGTCACCGAAGTCATACATCAATAATTCAACCATAATGTTGCCCAACGTCCGTTCAGATTCTCTATATTCCGTCGTGTCTATTTAACGACATGAAACGTAGTTTTAAACGCCTCCGTTTGCTGACAGGTTTTGATAAATGCAGTAGCGCATGACATCTGCAATGAATAGTTCCCAAATTAGATGCTTTAGTAATTATAAATAAAAAAAATGGAAACAGACTTCTGGAGAAAAGAAGAAGTTAATAATTCTTGAAAATGTAAACCAAAATTTAAAAGGCGCGCCTATTTTACGTATGTATATATATATATACATGTATATATGAAACTTCTGGTTTTCTGGTTCTATCCTGCGTGGTGCGTTGGTCATGAGAATGACCGTTGTCACAACGTTTCGGCAGAATCTCATCTGCCATCTTCTGGTGATCAGCTCTGTGTAGCACGTCAAGTAGAACTGCGAGTGACACGACGTGATTTAGCTGAGCCTTAGCCTCGTTTTCCTCCAGTTCCACCTCTTTGGTGAGGTCATCCTGGGGTCTATCTGAAACATAAATCAGAATGTGTGGGGTGGGAAGTCTTCTTGTGGACTCCTGGGCAATTGTCCCGACATAGGTGTGGGTCGTTATGTTTTCTTTTTGTGATGATCGCGGCCCTGTCGCGGAATTCCGACGGCAGTGCCGCTATGGTTTCAATATATAATAGTACCCCACAGTCCTGTCGTGGAAGCGGAGCTTGAACATTAATCGCAGGCAGCGATTTTGTATTCCCGCGAGAGATAGGATGTGGGAAGGGGCGGCGGTTAGTCAGGTTGGGCTAGCGTAGGTTAAAATAAGGCGAATGTGCGACCTGTAAAAGCACTCCTATCTTGGATTCAGGTTGGGGCAGGCTAAGATGGATATAGCTGCCGACATTCCTAGTGCTTTGTTTCGGGTCTTTTTGGGTGTGCTTACCAATGTCAGTCTTCGGTCAAGGGTCAGGGCCCCGGGATTCTACCTCGTTACTCCATGATCCCGCATTGGCCACGTTGATGTCCAACTCAGGCTGGGCGGAGTCCTAAGAAGGGATGGCTTGTATCTTACGGGGTTCATGGTGAGTACGCCCTCGTCCAGGGAAATTTTTGATCCTGTCTCGTTGCGCCTGCGCAAGGTTGACAGCGATCTTGACGCCCCGGGATGTTGCTACCATGGCAGTGTCGTCAGCGTAGATAGCGTTGAAAACTCTGCCATCCTCGGACTTGGGCATGTCGTGGAGATAGATCGTGAATAGCACTGGGCCTAGCGCCGACCGTTGAGGGACTCCTGACCTCATCGGTCTCTCGGGGGATTCGGTCCCGTTAACGATTGTGTGGAATCATCTTTCCGCTAGGTATAGGCGGAGAGGTTTGACTATCCTAGGCGGAAAGTTCATTCCTTGCATCTTCTGAAGCAATCCTTCGTGTCGGATCTTATCGAACGCCTTTTCTAGGTCCAGAGACACCATGACAGTGGCCTGTTTCCTGTTTAAGGCGGTGCCGATGTGATCGGTGATTCGGTACAGTTGGAGTGTGGTCGAGTGGTTCGACCTAAACCCGATCTGGTCGTTATCCATCAGCTGGTTGTCGTGCAGATGATTCGGGCCAACAGTATAGATTCGAAAACCTTACTGATAGTCCCGAGTAGGATATCGGACGGTAGTTTTCCCGGAGAACTTGCTTTCTTCTTAGGTTTCTTCGCGGGGATTATCCTGGCAGATCTCCATCTGGACGGATAGTACATCAACCGAAGCGCCGCGTTGAATAGTGCCGTCAAGTTGATAAGCAGCTTGAGCGGCAGGTTCTTCAGGGCAGCGTTTGTGTTGCCATCGTCCCCTGGCGCCTTTCTGCCAGGAATCCTGCGGATAACCTGTAAGACCTCCTTTGGAGAGACTACGATGGGGGCGCCCGGTTCCATCGCGTCGATCTCGTCCAGGGTGTCTTGGAGTTTGTTCTCCAGCTGAGGATCATAACCATTCGTCGGGGTGAAGTGGCCCATGATAGTGTCGATCAGCGCCTCCGCCTTCTCAGAGTCCATGATGCACCGAGTCTAGCCGAATTGGATTTCAAGAATCGGGTTCCTGTTGGGGATCTTGTGAGGATCCTTGTCCTAGGAGCGTTCAACGAACTCTTCCCATTTCCTCAGACGGTAGCTCGACTGGCGGTACGGTGTGTGTTTGTGCTTTTATATGGTGGGGAGAATAATGCGTCCTGTGTGTTATTGATCTGCGTGTTCATCAACTTTCCTGTGTGTTTGTGTATGTATATCTGGATGTTTTTTGCTTTTCTGTTCATTATTCTCCCTACTACTCCACCTACACCATATAAAAGCACAAGCACACACCGCACCATCAGTCAGTTGATAATGGCAACCGCCGAAACTGGTCATAACACTACGTCAGAACAGGAACCAACACATCGATTACTTTACGAAGAAACAAGGAAACAACACCAACGAAGAATTTTATAAATGGTTAAAATTAGAATCTAAATACGATAACGAATGCAGGATGTTCCATTTAATATAAGAAAGTTATTTGACTTTAATGATAGTCCAAATCAAAAGTATATTTTCGTCCACCCTGTATAATTTTTAGGGATCATCTTTATTTTATCATCAAGTCTAATGCTTTGACAAAAAGAAAATACAATTAGAAATACCCTAACTTAAATACGTAAGACGGGCCCCCTTTAAAATTTTGGGGTTTTACTTTTTTCAAGAATAGTTAAGTATTTCAAAACGGCGATTTAAATTTAGGAAGCATAACTTTAAAAAAATGCCTTTTTTGGGGGCCCACTATCAAAATATGCGATAATATACGGGAATTATTCCGTTTAAATTTTCCCAAACTTTAGTGTGCAACTTCTTTTTGAGTCACCCTGTATATTTCAAAAAAATTTTTTAAAACTTACCCCAAGGGCCTACATAGCTACTAATAAAGATATTTTAAAAATATTTTGCCGTTTTTCGTATATAAACCGACGCGAATGTGGTGCGCCACCCTTTATAATAGGAATAAGTTTTGACGTTATAGTAAGTTTTAACTTACTTTAACTCATGTAGATTCATAAATAAGCTAAAGAATAGTCACAGTTCTGGACATGATCAAATTTCCTTGTTTTTTTTAAAGATTGTAAACACCTATTGGTACATCCTCTCTTCAAAAAACTTTAATTTAGTCCGAAAACTTCACTTTTTTCCCCGGGTTTTTGGAAAGGGTTGGGAATACGCCAATTTTTTAAAATCCGGGGACGCGGCTGACATATCCAACTATCACCCAATAGCTATTTTATCGAATTTTGCCAAAGTGTATGAACAATGCTTATACACTGCTATTTATCCTTGCGTTAGAAACAGCATTTCTTCTTGCCAACACGGCTTTACTGAAAAAAGATCTACTGTAACTAATCTATGTCAGTTCACTCAGTTTTGATCTCATGCTATAGATTCTCGCGTGCAAGTTGATGTCTTATATACTGATTTTGCCAAAGCATTTGACCGCCTTGACCATTCTTTAATTTCATATAAGCTTATGTCTTTTGGGTTGTGCACCTGTTTCAATCATATTTGTTCAATAGACTTCAATATGTTTTATTATAATGGCTTCTGCTCTCGTCAATACATTGCCTCTTCGGGAGTCCCTCAAGGGTCTAATCTTGGACCTTTGATTTTCAACTATTATTAACGATATAAGTACATGTGTATCGTCGAAGATCTTGCTTTATATTGCGATGAGAGTTTACCAAGAAGTAGCTTGATATCTAGGTACGCTCCTGTTCGATCCGTCGAATACGTGTCCATCATATGGTGCCCTTAACTATTCAGCATAAGAATGAATGGTCAACAATTGCTAACTCTCTGTTCAGCGGAAGAGTGTACCCAGAGGCGTTATTCGCTTACTGTTGTTCGATTTAATTTACCCTCTCTTAACTTTCGGCGCATATCCTCCAGTTTGGTGTTTCTCTGGAAATTGTGTAATAGCTGCATTGACTGCTCTGCACTACTTCAAAGATTACAATTCATAATCCCACGCTCTGTGTCCGTATTCGAATACGTTTTATCTGCCGTTTCCTCGAACAAATGCTCTTTTAAAATCACCTATTTATGTGACTTGTATAAACTTTAATCTTATATCTTCGCAATGTGATATTTTTCACGATACTTTACATACAATAAGGATAGTCACTGCTCTTTACTTTAATAATTTTTTGTAACTTGTTACTCTTACTTGTTTTTTGTACTCGTTTTGTAATTTGTTTAATTAATTACTTGTCCAGTAATTGGAATTTTCTCTGTTGGGCAATAAAGCTTATTATTAGATTAATAATACTTGTTCTGAACGGAAGCTGATGCTGACGTACATATAACTGGAAAAGGTACCATCTTGGAAATATTTTTCCATCGAATTGGCCATGGTTCAATTACCTTAAGTCCAAATTTTCAAAAAAAGAGGGCTTTCTACAACTCATAAAACTTCTAACGAATGCTTTCAATCAATCATCTTGTATTTGTAACATTTCCCAACTCTAATTATGACATTAATTTTTAAATAAAACATCCTATATTTTGTTAAATAAACCTCTTTTTTCCCAAAAGAAAAATCCCAAAAATAAAAAAAGAAATTTCAAAAATAATGGTTGTTCACACCGAATCAAAGAGATTTATTGACGAAATTACAAATGAACTTTTTCGTATGTCTTTTCAGATTCTTTCATATAAAATTCATCAAACGCTTGCCCCTCATCAATATTCTTTCGAAAGACAACCCACGCTTTCATTAAAGGCATCTTTCTCAGGAATTATCTACTAGCTCGTATTTGTAAAACACAACCAACCAAGAAAGAAGAAGAAGAAAACATAATAAGGTGAACAAATTTTCACAATTACTTTGTAAAAGTGACAGTATCTGATGGAAACAATACGTAGTTCCTTTTTTTTGTTCCCGTATCCGAAATGCTGAATTCAATTTGCGTTTGTTCGTGTTTATTTGAGCGACGTCAAAATGATTCCCGGGGCTCCCAAACTTGCTTCAAACGAAAAACGTCGGGAACTTTTATGGATCCAAAAAATTTTTAATCCTATTTTTTTCGGTGTGTCTTTTCGATAAATTTTTTTTGAAGACGGGAAAAAAACCGGACAGCTCCCCCTATGTGGGGAATAAAAAAAGTTGGAGAAATAGTGCGAGATTCTTCGATTGCACCTTTACTGTTCGTAATAGAAAAAAATATTGAACATATAAAGTATGCACCATATGGGAAACTTCTTTATTATGGGTTTTTCGAGAAAATGTTATTCCTGATAAAAGTTTGCGTATCCTCTAAATTTAAATATGTACTAATAAAATATGGAAAGTTTCTAATATTATACGGGGTACGTTTGAAAACTTGATTTTGTCCCAAGAGTGAAGTGCCCTTATTTTAAGAAATATCGAAAAGTGCTATTTGAAAAACTTATTCAGCATTAAAAATTATACTTAAATTTAAAGTCATGGTCACCTAGGTCAAATTTGATCTTTTTATCTATTTTTTTTTCAAATATAGTTTTCAAAAAACAAAAACTTTTTAAAAAAGATAAATAAACGGGGCCCCTTATGTTAAAAAACATTTTATTTAAAAAAATTTATAATATATATTGGCCAAATGTTATGTTAATTCAAGTCAATTTAAAAAAAAAATTGACAAACTTAAGAATTTTTTTGGTGCAATGTTCTTTTTATTTTTGTTAACACTCAAAATTACTCAAAATAGTAAGCTCGTAATAAAAAGAGAACATTTATTAATACCTACTGGTCAAACTTAAAAAAAATTACAATTTCTCAATACACTTGTTTTGTGGAAGTTTTTTTTCATTTCTAATGATAATAACCCGGAAGGGTTCTTTCCTTGATCCCAAATTAAGATGGGAACCACATGTGGATTATACGACAAGCAAACTTATAAGGACTACTTTCTACTTGAGAAACCTATCTTCTGTAGTATCCAAAAAATGTTATAAAGTCTGCGTATGTATATCACATTGTTTCGCTCACAAGCAAACTGACAGAATGCCCCCCAATTTGATGAAAGTTGGTATATTGGACCATTAAAGAGGTGTGGTAATTCTTGCGAACAAACATTACACACTCAATAACGCCCAGCATCACTACCGTTTTCTCAAAACGCTATCCCATATCGGAGGCGGGCCTCCACATATGCCCGATACGCAAAAAAGCTCGCGTTCCGGAGGCGATCATTCGCAGAACGTAGCTGAATGGGCGATCCTGGTAGCGATGTAATCCAAGTGTGTCTTCCAATTTAGACGGTCGTCAATTTTTAACCCGAGGAACATAGTACTAGCACTTGAACTGGTTCCTCGTCTTTTTTTGTGATTGTTTTTTGTTGTGAATTTAATTAAATTAGTCTTTTTTATGTTTAATTTTAGGTTATAATTTTTAAACCACCTTTCATTTTTTCTAGACTTGTACAATCTTCTTTTCCCGGGTGGGTTTAGGTCTGGGCTTTCAGAACAACGAAAATCGTCCCGAAAATGCCCAAAAATCTTTTTTATATCCGGGATTCGGGTTTAGGTAGATTAGGGAAAAGCATGGGTCAAGGAGGTCCGGCCCTCTTAATTTCCCAGGATATGTAAGTATTTACCCTTTACTCTGCGCCTTCCCCATTGCATTCTTCCCTTCAAGGTCGATTGAAGAACTTGAGGGTTTTGTCCCCAATTCCTGCATCCTCGGTTCTTGAATTAATGTGTGGTGATGAACACTATCGAAGGGTTTTGACAGATTTATATATAGACCAGCCACATGGTCACCATCATTCACCCCCTTCAAAATTTCAGATAAAACTTGATATATAGTTGTCGCTGTTGATTTTCCTTTATTAATTTTATTGAAAGGTTAACTTTT
>JAROYC020000003.1:3056299-3098517 GCA_029619255.2 Dynastes hyllus | reverse complement strand
TTGTACTTCGGTTTTAAAAAATTAAAAGGGTTTTTCCTAGACATTGAATTTTAGCGCCATCAAAATTAAGCCCGGGTTTCCCACTATAAAGTTTTAACTGTGCCCTGCCGTTGGTCTTTTTGGGACTACCAAACCCCGGGACATTTTTAAAGAAACATAAGCACAATTACGAAAAAAGTTACGACAGCCAAATATAAAAGAATACTCGCATACAGCATCGTTTAGTACTGGCGCTGTGAACGCGTGAAATAAATAGCCCCGGACTCCGCACCACATATCTACTACACTGACTGTTACCGCTGTTTGCCCAGACTATTCATGATTATGAAATTAATGCATCCTTTCGTAACTATAGTACAAGAAATAAAAATAATTTAATCCATAAATTTCAAGTTCTCAAAAAATGTTTTCTTGCCAAAGTACGAAGTTTTACAATGATCTTCCCGAGAATATTAACAATTTGTGTTGGATGGAGTGCCTTTAAAATTAATGTAAAAGGAATTTTAGTTGAACAAGCCTTCTATTCCGAAGAGGAATATTTTGACTTTTTAAAATTATTGCACTCCACTACCGTTTTAATTTAACGATGACTATAAACAAAAACATTATTTAATACTCCAACAGTTTACGAAGAAACAATCTCATTATACGTATTATAACCTGCATACGTGCAGTAATCTCAAAGTAAATAACAACGGAACACTAGAGCAAGTTACATAAATAATGCCATCATGAAACCAGTAGGTACATACGTTTAAATTCATCGCAAAGAGGATTTGAGAAGATAAAACAGTATTTCGCTTTAAAATATGTATTACAGCTTGTATGTTTGTCTAATTTATTTTTGTTAAATTACACTAATTACCCTACTTCAAAGTGAATGTATGCATTTGAATTTGTGCATGTGCACTTTATGTACTTAATGAGGATTATTAAACGAGTCGTAGTGCTCTATAAAATAAAATAAAAAGTAGAAATAGTGTATATGGAAATGTGCAAAATATACTTAAATGCAGTGCCGGCTCGTCAAAGGAAACAGTGTAGTTAGCTACCATTCAGTGACAATAATAATTTTTATGTCTCTACACAGGAAAAAATTTGACGAAGTTCATTTATATCACAATTAATTCGAATGTTTAATTTGCCATAAGAATCGAAATACCGTAAAGTTTTCATTTTGCCCTCCGACAGAATCTCAAAATATATGGAGGTCTGTAATTTCTGAATCCAAGTGGTTCATTAAAAAAAAATGAAATAAAAAAGAGCACACTTTATTGGGCCCCTTACGACCAATGTTTTCTGGATAGGCGTAAAATACTGAATATCCAGTAGCAAAGTACGTGCATATTGAAGAAGTTTAGTTATTGCGAGCCCTTGTTTTTGAAAGATTTAATGTCCTCATGCACCTGTTGGGGAACTTGGGGTTCGTTTACTTTCGAAAGACAATAAAATTTTCAAATTTACCTCTTAAATATGTTTAAAAAAGGGGGCTTTTTAAAAATATACAGAAGGTTAAACTTTATTAAATTGTATATAATTGTAATTTTTTATACGAAAAAAATTTTAGATTCTGATAGTATTAACAGTTTTATAATTTATATTTTTTAAAAGTAATAGCATAAATCTTACTTATTTTATATTAATGTATTTTTTCTTAATTTTTCATTTCACTTTATGTATTAAATGATTTCTTTAATAGAAAACTAGGAATATTCAGTGCTCAAAAAAAAAATAGGCGAGAAATGTTTGGTCTGTTTATAATAATTAATATTTTTACTTAATAAAAAAGAGCAATCGGAATGCAATTGCACCTTTATTTATTATACATTTAAAGATAATATATACATATTTAAATTAACTATATCAAATATAATTTTAATTTAATAAATCAATAGAAAAAAAAACCCTGTCACTGTCATCATTAGAGGGGGCCAAAAAGGGGCGCCACGCCCAGGTTCGCAATCAGGCTGCCGGGCGCATATATGTATGTAAACATAGGTAATTTAAATATGTAATTATTAGGACGAGGACCAAAACCACTGTCTATTACGTCGTGAAGACGGCAAAAAACCCTGCAGTTTGGGTGTTCGTTGATAAATGGGGCGTTGTTCACAGGGGCCACTACAAAAAAAGTTCATTCATCGAGGGACGAACTAACAGCCCCCTTTTTCCCATTTACGGATGACGCCCCTTCTATTCATCAACAAATGACGAGTCTGCAGATTTCGTTTGCACCACTTCGTGGCATACAAAAAACAAGCGTCGGTGTGCTCGCTTTAGTGATTATGTCTAACGTAACTATTAAAAATAAACGGCCATTACCTACGAAATTTAAATAAATTTCTTAGTGAATTTGTGGATTTACCCCAAAGGGGGTAAAATTTTTTCTGTAAAGTTTGAAAAAAAGAAACTACTGTGCTGGAGCAAACGTGATTGTAAAAAGACATATAAATAGCGCACCCCAAGAAATAAAAAAAAATGGTGTGTCACAACAACGTCAATTTCAATTGTTAAACCAACGTTTATGGTATGTGGTCTACCACTTCGTATACTTGATAAAAAAGATTTCGAAAATTCTGGGGACATACAATCCCGGGGATGGATACTCCCCATCTCGGACAGCGTTACAGATATTCCACGAATACGTGAGGGCATTGAAAATCAAATTTAAAAGCCAAATTTAAAAAAGATAAACAGCCGTGGCTATGTCTTGATGAGACGACAGATTGCAAAAAAAATTCTATTTTGAATATAATAGTGCGCGTATTAGATCCTATTAAACAAAATTTTGCAATTCTATTAGCCAGCAGAAGATTAAAACAGTGTACTAGTAAAGCAATTACGGCCGTAGTTCTCGAAACGTTACAAAAATTTCAAGTGTCAACCAGTCAACTGTTGTTGTTCATGAGCGATGGGCAGCAACAATGTGTAGTGTAGGCCGTTCCCTTAAAGAAAAGTGTAAAAGGGCTTTTTCATGTTACGGGAAAGTCCATGCTTTACATCTTGTGGCCAAACTATTTGGGGTGTTACCCGGAGGTGGATGTATTAATAGCAAACACAAAAAAAATGTTTCTCAAAAGTCCTAAGAGGACTAGGGGGATTCCCAGGTTATGCCCTGGTATTCGAAAACCACCACAGCCCATTCTTACCCTTGGGGGCGTGGTTAAAAACCGCTTTTTTTTTATAATGAACATTTTTAAGAAGTCAAAATCCGTTATTTTGCAATTCGTCCCCCCCAAAGCTAGAGCTATTAGGATGAGCCAGAAGGGATTTCTCGGTTTTCTGTTGGCCCCATCTAAAAAAAATATTAGCAACAATTACAAAGGGTTAGTAGACGCGATAGAAAATTTGCAAAATTTGGATTTTCGTTGGTAGAATCAGGTAAAAATCGTGGACGAAGTTGGTACATTGACACAGTATAAACGATGCAACAAGTGGACGAGTTTTAGCTAAGTTCGATAGGGGTTTTAAAAAAAAATCCGGGCTACACGGGTTAAGACAAATGTGCGATGGGGCATCTGCAGATTCCTTGACTAAGTCTAAAGATTATTTTAATTACGCCGTCTTACTTCGGTAAAACGGAACGGTCGTTTTCGGGAAAAATAAAACATTTTTTTGTCTCGGGAACATCCTTCCGGGGCAAATGTGGAAACTTATCTGATGGTGCAACTTTTTAAAAAAAAGCCTATCCGCATTATTAAAAAAGGATAGAATTTATTTTTTTTATATCTTTTTTACAGTTACATTATTAAGTACAACAGAATAAAAAAAACGTTCAGTTTCTCAGTTATTTTTATTACCCCTCCCCTTTACAACGCATACCGTTTTCAATCAAATAAAAAATCATAATGAAAATAAAAAACCTTTAGCGTGTACATATATATATATATATATATATATATTGCGTCAGCTTTTATTTTTTTACTCTTGTGTATTAATTTTTCGAAATATCACATATCTGCTGTGACTCACATATACGCTATTTACAATAAGCGGCCGTTGCGCCTGATTCCGATTCTGTTGGATGGCGCAATTTGGCCCGCTCTAATAATGACTTCACTGATATATAGAGACGGGATTTTAGGCAAAATGCCTTTTTGTTTAGATTCAAGGCAAATTAAAAATAATAGAAATTCTATATGTTTCTCGACAAATCAAAGCGATCTAGCTATGTTTTATTTTGCCTAGTTGCCTATTTGGACTTTTAACAGCCTAAATCGTGGTTTTTCGCCTATTTTGTCCTAAAATCATATTTATTTGGTCTAAACGTTTTTTTTTTTTAATTTTAAATAAATATGGTTTTTACACAGCCGCATCTTTCTTAAATGTAAATTTTAGTTTTACAGCTAAAATCCTATAAACTAATACAACGATGGGTTTTCCCGTCTATTGTGTGAGGGGCAAAGTTTGGATTTGCCTGTCGTAAAATTTATATTACTACCCTATTGAAGATATATCCTCAATTATCGGCTTATCGCTCTCGGGTTCATTTACCTGCACCCACGTTTTTATTAATTATTATTATTATTATTATTATTATTACAAACTATTCGTAGCTACTATAAAGGATTACATGACGCAATAGAACAATTACAAAATACAGCGTTGTCGTTAGTGGAGTCACTGCAAATAGTGGACGAAGTATATACGGTGCTTCGCACTGTACACGACACAAAATATAATCACGTTTTAGAAAAGTTCGAGAGAGTGTTAAAGAAAGATTCCGATTTTATCACATTAAAGCAAATTTGTGATGGCGCATTGATTAATCCATTAACTGAATTCAGAGATCATCATCAGCAGTAAAACTGAACAGTTCAGCTTTGTTGCTGATGATCATAGCTTGGCTATCGAAAAGTGCGTCCAGTGCGAATGAAGTATTGTGGTGTGCGGGTTTTAGTGAAGTGTTTCAATCTTTGGTATTGGAGGACTGCAGTTAATCAATAACATCTCGCACCTCGTTATATGACACTTGACCTAGATTGAACTGGCTGTCGCAGGCTAAATATGTTAAAGATGCATCATTGTGACCTGAGGCTGGTAATTGCATTACAATATTTGGTTAGAAAACACATATTTTGAATAATATACTGTTAGGATAAGAATTTTTTATCATACAAAACAACTAAATAATCCTACAACTGAAAAACAGCAAAATCACAGCGAGTAAAATACACGAACCATCACAATCCAATTCAGTTTCTCGTACAGACGCTTCATTTTGGAGAATTAGAGCAATCAATAAGCAATACATTAATGCATAGTCGTTGTACGACTTTCCAAACGAACAATAACCTTACAAACTAGGTTTCACTGGCGCTGCGTTCGACGGTAGTAGCGTGTATTCTGTAGGAGAATACTTCGTCTGGCAATAATGGTAAACTGAAAGATGCAAATACAGATATACGTTTCTGTAATGCATACACAGAGGAAAAAAGTTCTTGAATCAAACAAATATATATCTTTGACATTATTTATTTAATTCAGCAAAGGTTCATTTGAGTGAAAGTACATTTTTTAAGAACGGATTAAATTTGTTTGAATGTACAGGGTGGGTCAACGATAGAGTAAAGTAAGTTTATGATTTATCGGTAAAATTTGCGTGACAAACAGTTGTACCCGCAGAGATGCCTGTACGAAGAAGGTGTATGTACGTATGTGGATGCAGAGTTCTGTAATGACGGATCCTATAGGATTAGATGTGGCGCAAAAATTTCGTGCAGTTTTAAATAAAAATCCGGATTTAGAAAAGGTTCGATCTATATCTGGAATTAAAACTGCACAGAAGTGATAGAGATTTGAATTTCGCAAATCTTACTTCATTAGATGCTGAACGAATCATTTGCAAAGTATAAGAGAACGTTTTTAGACCGTCGTGAGGCCCACCCAATCGACAATGGAAGCATTGCCTTTTTGCAGTACTACGCGGCGTACCAGGCAGCCACATTACCGCAGTGGTCATCGATATGTCAATAAAAGATAACAATCAAATTATTTTATTAATACTTTTTACCCCCCGGGCGGGTTTCCCCTAGTTTTAACATTATAAATAGTACACGCACACCGATCAACCGATAATAAACCAAGTCCACTCGATTCCTTGTATGTACATAGTAAACACAGCTCCTTTCACGGCGCCTCTGCGGGTACAACCGTTTGTCACGCTTTATCTTTCAGTAATCAAGACATTTATCGGGATACTGCTCTCGGACGGCATTCAGGTGCCCGTCTACGAAAGCGAACTTGGGGTATCTTCTTTTTCTGTCCTGTCTTTGTCGTCGTCGATCGGACACCATTTATATGGAAAACGGGTAGACGTTTCAAGTTCTTATATGGGCGTCATCGATAAAAAACCGAAAACAGGTGAACATATTAGATACAAATATAACGATAAAAAAAGAAATTGACATCAAAAATTTCGGGGAAGAAAATTTTACGGAATAGAAGGCATGTTCAAAAATAAATGACATTATTTACAAAAGAATTTCTTACTAACCATATGATACGATATATACAGTTTTATCGCAAATTTTAGCGATAAATCATAAACGTACTTTACTCTTTCGTTGACTCACCCTGAACAAACGTTTATATTTGACATAATTTTGTTGAGTCAAACAAAGATTTGTTAGAATCGTGCGTTTCGCACGCCCCCGGCAATTTCCGTTGCGTAAACGCAAGGCAATCGTAATATAATTGCGGTTATCCCAGTTTAGGTTATGAGTAAAGCTCGCCACGAGCGGTACCGCGCAGTAGCGTAGAGTCGACCAGGTCCGTTCCTAGAGTTTTTTGTAATAAAAGTTTTCGCCGCAAATAATTTCGCTCTCTTTTTAAATAAAAATTAAATAACACGTGCTCAAACACTTACCATTTTAAGAGTCCTCCGTGAAATCACAAAGTGAATAATGTCTTTTTAAAATCTCAACATTAGATATGTTTTAACTGTTGTTTCGGCAAAACTAGTACGGCATGGGGAAAAAAATGCGTTTATACGAGAACGAACGTTCTACATCTAGTGACGTAATATTTGCAAGTAAAAAATTTTTCAAATAACAACGATTCTGTTGACGCACCTTCACAAATGTGTCTTAATGTCCAAAATCAGAATTTTTCCAAAAAATACTTTCAAATTTTTCTAGAACAGAAACATTTTTTGCGTCTTCAATCGCGCATAGCTGTGCGTGAACATGTCGTGAATGATTTTTAAATCCATTTTAACCTGACTATCTTGAAATTTCGACTGGCTTTTCTGGATAGCGACAGCTTCCTTTGTATCGAATTGTAAAACCACATTTTTAATATTGTCAAAATATTTATGATAATAAAACGAGGCCTGCAACCATGTTCCCCAACGAGTTAGGAATAGGTTCACCAGAGGCTCTGGTATACAGGGGGCACAGTCTGCGAAATTCGCGAATACGTTTCGATGATTGACAAATACTGCTTTGGTATGCGCTATTAAAGCGTCTACGACAGGATAACGTTTTCTGATACTATCCGCCACAAGATTGAAACCATAGTACACGTAATGTGTAACAAATTAGCAAAGAATGCTTTAAGATTTTCAATACAGAAAGCATGTTTGCAGCGCCATCACTCACCTATTTCCATCATGAGTTGGTTTGTTGAAAGTTCAAACTTGTCCAATGTATTTAACACTAACTTTGAAATTACTTCGGCAGTACTGTTGTATTCGTTTGGAGACTAATAGGAATTGAAGGTGCCGATTGATGGTTCCAATTTGCGTGCCATTGTGTAAGAACAAGTGTTTCTTCCGATCTGTTGTTTCGTCGAGCACATAACCACAATTTTGATCTTTTTCAACTCCGATTTTATTTTCGTTCAATATGTTCGCGCGCAGATAGCACAATTCTTCGCAACGATGTTCGACTTGGTAATTTGCACTCCGAATAGTTATTCCAAAAGCAGATAAATGGTTCCTTGTCTAGTCAATTAAACGGTGCATTACATGCGATAAACGTAACGCATAAATTAAATATAAATTTTCATTGTCTCGTGCGCAATTTCTTTTTTGAACATACTTTCACTATTTACGTGTCGTAGACAATGTTGTCTGGACCAACACATTAACGGGATTTTTATAGATTACACACATTTAATTTTAGCACCTTCATACGAGTCTGGAATTTCTGCAATAAATTTTCGAAGTTTGTCCGACCACGAGTCGTTTTGCTGACGAATCATAATTTTTCTAGGACAGATAAACAATTGCGCAAATGACCGGCAGCGAAAATGTCCGTACTACTCCGCAGACGAAGTAATACTACCGTTCCTCTCGGTCCGAACTGATTCTACGCCGATGCGCGGTACCGCTCGTGGCCAGCGTTAGTTATGAGAGATGTTGGTTCGTAAGCGGTGAGATGTAAATGAAGAAAATAATAGGTATGTAGGATAATGGATTTATATACTCCTACCATTGGATAACTAACGGTAAAATTTCTTGTATAAAAAAACATAATAAAATAGCTGCCATGGATTGGTGAATATCAGAAATCCTGTTTGTATTAGGAATTAGTGAAAATTACAAATATCTCGCCGATATCGTTTTCAAGGCCAGCAACACCAACTGTAAATAAATTTCGATTCAATTCACCACACATTTAACAATGCTTTGATCTTTCCGTTTTTATATTTTGTAACTAATTGTTAGTATATTTCCTCCTTTTTTGATATAACAGGTATTTCAGCAAAGGCAAACGGTAAGTGATTCTATAGAGATCTTCAAACATTTCAACAATTTAAATCGCGAGGATGGCTATCTCTTACATCATACGTGGAAATACCAACTGATTAAACCTCCTAGTCTCCGCCACACTTCACTGATCCATATCTTTTCTGTAAAATATTTTTCAATGTAAAAAATAATCATCAAAATAGTATTAAAATCTCCTAAACAACACGTAAGAACATTTTCCACCGCTTAAGCGGATTCAATGAAGTTTCTCCTTCCTTCAGACCCTTGTTCAAGCGCTTGTATCCGAAGATTTTGCGTTTAACACCGAACATTTTCCCAAGTAATCTTTCCCCGAGAAAATACCCGTAAAACAAAAGTACCTATGCATAAAACAAGCGACGCTAGAGTGCTGGAGATTGATTTATTGCTGTGGGTAGGCCGAAAAATAGCTGCGTCCTCTTGCGTCGTCTAAACTTCACAGCAATTTGTTCGTTTCCCGTTTCATACCGTTTTAATATAAATAATGGCGTACAACAACAACGGGTAGTCAGTATAGGCAACTAGATATTCCGGCGCGAGGTGGTACCCTCCTCCGAAAGCCTTTATTACGACGCAGGGGTTGAAAAGATTTATTTTAAGCGCTAATGTGCTTGCGCGCTAAATTTTACGGAATTGGCGGCGAAACGTGGACCGGTAGAATAAAAAAATACACACACAGAGACGGGAGTAACCAATGTAGACGTTTAATATTCTCTGAAACGCGTTTAGTCGATCCTCATTTAAATAGGTTCAATTTTATTCCCTTCCTTTGGTTCAACCTCGATTTCCTTCATAATGGGCAATTTAATTGAGAGTCAATAGTGAACGTTTTGTATAATTCCAGGTAGAAACGAAGATTTTCTTTTTCAGAAAAGTATCAATTTACATTTGGGCAAATAATAATAAAAAAAGAAAACATATAAAATATATAAATGACAACATTTTGATAATTTGATCAGGAAATCACTCGAATTTATCTTTTCTACACCTTCACAACTCATTAAAATTCACGTTAGAAGCTGAAAATAATAATAGTATCAATTTCCTAGATGTCACTATATCAAAATCAGAAAATAATAAAGAATTACTTTTCGACATTTACAGAAAACCCACTCATAATGGTATTACAGTTGCCGAATACTCAAATCATCCATACTGTTACAAATATTCTTCATTTTACAGCTACTTACATATAATGGTAAACAATCCTCTTACTCAAGATTCATTTAATAAAGAGTTAAACACAATTAAACAAATAGCAATTATGAATCACTATAAACCACACATTATAGACAAGCTTTTGAATAAAATTCAGAGAAGACAGTTGGAGAGAAACGTTTATTTAAAAACCACCTTACCAACAATAGATAAAGACAAACACTATACCGATTGGGAAAATTCGAAATTAGCCATATCGCTATTCCCTCCTCGCTCTCAAGCGGAAAAGTTAGCGGCAGTAGATGGCTCAAGGTTACCGATGTGGTTAGTTACGAGGTAAATTGCGTGATGTGCGGACGATCTTTGAAAGAATTTCTGGAGTATTTATTTTTCTTTTCTTTAATTTCATCAAAATCTGTTTTTATTTTCGTCTTTAGAATTCCTTATTAATTTCGTCTAAACTTTGTAGCAACAACAAAATAAATATGCGAAAGTCTCATTTCCAGGCGATATTGACTTCAAATTACTACGTGCGCTTTTCGCACAGTAGGTCTACATCCCGACATTGTTCTAAGTGTAGTGGCACGTCCCGCATCGAATTGCTCGGATTTCATTCAGTCCCCTCCACGCTCTTTCGCATGTACGGCGAGGGAGCGAGGAGGGGATACCGATACAGCTAATTTCTCATTTTTCCAATCGGTATATCAATTCCATACATAGGTCCCATTTCCTACTCTGTAGCAGAGGTGTTAAAGAACTATTTCAACGTTGCTTATAGGACGATCCATCCCCTATGTAGTACTCTGTTAAATAACAAAGATAAAGTTGAAAAAATGAAAAAGAAAGACGTCTAAAAACTTACTTGTTATGACTGCCAGAGTAGTTATGTTGGCAGAACTTATTGAAATTTCGAAACTCGTATTAAAGAACATATCAGTTGTTTGCAGCCGAACTCCTCTGGATTTTCACACTTTGCCCAACACCTTGTCAATAATAACCATAACTTTACAATAGATAATAATTTTACCATCTTGAATGCAGCTAAGAGAGGAAGTTTCTTGAATAATCTCGAGTCTCTTAAGATTATGAGAGAACAATATAATAACCCAAACAATTGCCTAAACATGCAATTACACTTCGAATCCACCCCAACTTTTCAGACATTGTTGGAGTAGAGATTTCTGTCATAGGAGGTCTTTCACTTTTACCAGCGTTTGTACTTGGGAACATCACTTCTAGATGTCATTAATAAATTTTGCATTTGAATAATTATAGTAATAAAAAAGTTTCAATTTTTATAGTTTATTACATTGACAACTGAATTTTAACGTGTCGTGATTGTCCCATTTACAATATTTTTAATTCGTTTTATAATTGTTACATTTTATTATGTTAATACATCATTTCATAAATTAAATCCTTCTCAGAACATTATTAAGTAAATCGTTGATAAAGTTTCACGTTTAAACCTTGTCAATCAGATTTTAAGTCATAGAGTCCTCAAAATTGAACTAGCTGGTTGCGTCGCTGTATTCATTCTCGTATGCGATGTCCATAAATAACATCATTTCATCGAAACGCATCGTAAAAGTTTATATTTGGGTTTAAATTATTAGAATTTGCTGTGGAATGAAACAATCGCTATCTTTCGCGATTACAAATTAAAAAAAAATCAACGCCAAAAATTTCATCAATCTTGATTCAGCCTTCGTTGAATTAAAGTGTATCTTAACTACGATCCCATTTTAAAGTATTCGATAGTGAAATGAAAGTGTAATTTCCAGGAAGAAAAGGTTAAAGTCTGGTACAGACAGTTTCCTGTAGAGGTTATCATAAGCATAACGTTTATATAACATAAGCTTCATTCGAATTCAAGGTTAATTAAACATTTTTATTCTAAAATTCGTTCATTCCGATTAATTTCAAAATTCACAAGAAAATTGCCAAAAGAGTATTTCAGGAATACTCCCGACCCCACTAAGAATTGTAAAATTTAGATTAAGTTAGAAAATTTAACATTTTTCCCCAAAATCCCCTGAGGCAAATATTACAATACATATTATGTACACAATTCCTCCAAATCTTAGACATTTTTAAGAATAACCATTTATAAATACATTGTATATAAAATTATGTCCAATAAAGTAAATCTGCTTACAATCGTTCCATCTGTATTAAATTGAATAAATAAACGTCAATTACGGGAAGGCGGCATGGCATGTCTTTGATATGTTTGAGGTGGGTAGTAAGCCGAATACCGTTTTTCAGAATTGACGGATAATGCGAGGTAAAATTGCAGGTATTTTCACAAGAAAATTGTCATGGAAGTAGCCGTGGCCGTTTAATGGAGGTGTCTGCTATTAGGAGGGTCATTATTACGAGTGTTTCATATAATTGGCTTTGTAAATTTGAAAAGCTGGTCGTTTTTAGAAGTAACCGCTTTTAAGATGTGGCCGAAAATAGAGGTTTTACTGTATTTCCTTTTGTAGATGTAATCGGTCGTTATTATCTTTCTTGGTAACGATATCTTCAATATCTGCGCAATATGGCCAGACAAATTAAAATCCACACGTATTACATTACACGCAATATAGTCTGTGTTAAGAAAAACATTGTCTAAACAGGACGATGTAGTGTTGGTAGCGCCGGTGGGAACATTTATTACAGGACGAAGATTATGTAACACCTATCAATCCATAAGCGCTAAATCGAATTGATTTAACATTTATGGACATCTCTCACCGTTTTTGTGAAATCTAAACAACAACTTACAATTATCCCTCACAATACTTACTGTATACAAGTTTCGAAGTGACTATTACCATAATGAGAATTCAAGCGGAACATTTTAATCCTGGACGCCAGCACCGTTGTAGTTAAGTAACCTTTCCACGCATTCAGCAAATTTTAATTAGCACAGCGTTTGTTTTCGCGAGCGGTTATCCGAATACCTCGGAAAACAGCCGGGTATAGGTAAGTACATAACTCATCTTTCGCAACGGGCGAGGCAGAATCTTGTAAAACCGCCGCGCGAAAACGGCGTTTGCAACTTTTCGCTACAATTCTTGACCGCCGGTTTTTAATTAATGCCGAATCTAACGACCGAGAATCGCTAATTAAACTTTACGATGCGGAGGTAACTCCGAAGCGTGTTTCGGAACTCGAGAAGTAAGGGATGTTGAGTTAAAATGTGTTCGTTGGAAAAAAGAAAAGTTTGAAACAAGGAAAAAATTTAAATATTAATTAAAAAAAAAATTCAACGTTTCATCAGTACCGAATTGTTTTTTTAATAGACATGACTAAGTTAGATATGTCGAAAGTTGATTGACATTTTGAAGAACTACATAAGCTACGGCAAATAAAATATCCTCGGCACACTCCGCACCACACAAGTTATTAATTAACTCGGCAAGGCCGTTTCGAAGACACCTGGTCATCATTCTCAACCGCGTACAGATTGATGTAAGAGAACACATGTTAAATTTAACGAACTCGCTCTATCCCTACTTTTCAAGAAAGACATATACAAGTACCTACTTTTACCGCTTAGGCTAGAAAGCAAGTTAAAATAAAGAGAAAGGCGGAAAAGGTCTGTCACCACGAACGAGACGGTTATGTCCTATCTGTTCGTCAAATTCATGTTTTTTCCTTCTCTACTCTTAAAGCTAAAGATGCATGCGGAACGTACGAGAGGATCGACGTCACGGTCATAGCACAACCGTAAATCACTGGCCTCATACTGTAATAAATCGAATAGACATGAAAAGTGTAGAGGTCCCTTCTCTTTATTAATTAGGTTTGTATTCTTATTTATGTAAATAGTCTCATAGGCACCCAACTCACTCGGCGAAATCACGTTTTTAATTAATTTTAGGTTTTCTAATTTAATATTATGCCCGGTATCGTTTATTTATTGTTTTATGTTGTGCAACACTTCTATCTTCCCGTATCTGTGACACCTGATGTGTTCATTAAATCTAGTACCTATCGCTCGTTTCGTTTGACCAATATAGACTTTATCGCAATCACCACATGCAAGATTGCAAAGAAGGTTTTTGAGTGTATTTCGCGAACTGAAACACACGTTCATCTCTTGTCCCTTAAAAACTTTTCGATACTCTTTGAAAGGGTGTCTGTGTCTGTCTGTCTGTGTCTGTCTGTCTGTGTCTGTCTGTCTGTGTCTGTCTGTCTGTGTCTGTCTGTCTGTGTCTGTCTGTCTGTGTCTGTCTGTCTGTGTCTGTCTGTCTGTGTCTGTCTGTCTGTGTCTGTCTGTCTGTGTCTGTCTGTCTGTGTCTGTCTGTCTGTGTCTGTCTGTCTGTGTCTGTCTGTCTGTGTCTGTCTGTCTTTTGTCTGTCTGTCTGTGTCTGTCTGTCTGTGTCTGTCTGTCTGTGTCTGTCTGTCTGTGTCTGTCTGTCTGTGTCTGTCTGTCTGTGTCTGTCTGTCTGTGTCTGTCTGTCTGTGTCTGTCTGTCTGTGTCTGTCTGTCTGTGTCTGTCTGTCTGTGTCTGTCTGTCTGTGTCTGTCTGTCTGTGTCTGTCTGTCTGTGTCTGTCTGTCTGTGTCTGTCTGTCTGTGTCTGTCTGTCTGTGTCTGTCTGTCTGTGTCTGTCTGTCTGTGTCTGTCTGTCTGTGTCTGTCTGTCTGTGTCTGTCTGTCTGTGTCTGTCTGTCTGTGTCTGTCTGTCTGTGTCTGTCTGTCTGTGTCTGTCTGTCTGTGTCTGTCTGTTGTGTCTGTCTGTCTGTGTCTGTCTGTCTGTGTCTGTCTGTCTGTGTCTGTCTGTCTGTGTCTGTCTGTCTGTGTCTGTCTGTCTGTGTCTGTCTGTCTGTGTCTGTCTGTCTGTGTCTGTCTGTCTGTGTCTGTCTGTCTGTGTCTGTCTGTCTGTGTCTGTCTGTCTGTGTCTGTCTGTCTGTGTCTGTCTGTCTGTGTCTGTCTGTCTGTGTCTGTCTGTCTGTGTCTGTCTGTCTGTGTCTGTCTGTCTGTGTCTGTCTGTCTGTGTCTGTCTGTCTGTGTCTGTCTGTCTGTGTCTGTCTGTCTGTGTCTGTCTGTCTGTGTCTGTCTGTCTGTGTCTGTCTGTCTGTGTCTGTCTGTCTGTGTCTTTTCTGTCTGTGTCTGTCTGTCTGTGTCTGTCTGTCTGTGTCTGTCTGTCTGTGTCTGTCTGTCTGTGTCTGTCTGTCTGTGTCTGTCTGTCTGTGTCTGTCTGTCTGTGTCTGTCTGTCTGTGTCTGTCTGTCTGTGTCTGTCTGTCTGTGTCTGTCTGTCTGTGTCTGTCTGTCTGTGTCTGTCTGTCTGTGTCTGTCTGTCTGTGTCTGTCTGTCTGTGTCTGTCTGTCTGTGTCTGTCTGTCTGTGTCTGTCTGTCTGTGTCTGTCTGTCTGTGTCTGTCTGTCTGTGTCTGTCTGTCTGTGTCTGTCTGTCTGTGTCTGTCTGTCTGTGTCTGTCTGTCTGTGTCTGTCTGTCTGTGTCTGTCTGTCTGTGTCTGTCTGTCTGTGTCTGTCTGTCTGTGTCTGTCTGTCTGTGTCTGTCTGTCTGTGTCTGTCTGTCTGTGTCTGTCTGTCTGTGTCTGTCTGTCTGTGTCTGTCTGTCTGTGTCTGTCTGTCTGTGTCTGTCTGTGCCTGTCTGTCTGTCTGTCTGTGCCTGTCTGTCTGTGTCTGTCTGTCTGTGTCTGTTTCACACATTTCTTATCGCGACATAGAGCCTATGTTGGATTTTCTTAAGATTGCGATCGACATTAGTAATTCAAAAATGTATTAATATATGGGGTGTTTTATGTAAAATAACAAAGTAGACAGCTAATTCCAGTATAACCGGAAGTGTTAGATTTTTGAAAATATTTTAGTTCAATAGTACATGTCGGTTTTACCTACTGCCAAATTTTCAGAATTTTCCAATGTATACTCTTTCATATACTAACGCAGTTCCTCATGAGACATCCTGTATAAAATGAAACTGTTAATATGTACAAAAAACAACCATTTCAAGCTGAGAATTTACTTTTAAATAGACCCATATTAATTCACTTATTTCATTTTGCAATTTTTTGATACTTTGCAATTCGATTAAACTTGACCGGGATCACATAGAATCTAGAGTTTACTAAGAAATGATTACCATTTAAACAGGAACATTTATAAGAGGAAGAAAGCACCTCGGGATAGCTGGGATAGTAACTGGAGATACTGGTTTTAAACCCCACTCATACATCTTTGGATTTATCAAATGGAATGCTAGGAAGTACATACGTAGCTACTTTTCAGTCCCAGTATTATCGTCAGTTGTGTATAGCCTTTCTTGCGCTTTCTTGCGCTACGTGTCTGACCCGTCGCTATCCCACATCACGCAAGGGATTTTCTGACCCAGATAATCCCCGTCAAACTCTACGGCATTCACAGTTCCATATGGATAAGGATGAACGTAACACGTGCAAAGATTTTAACCTCGAACCTGCTGCAATATGCATCGAGTCGATGGCAGGATCATCCCGATGTGTAGATAAAAAATGTATGCTGGTATTGTTCGTCGGAAATATATATTTCTCTATTTTATGCTCGCCATTTACCAAAATGTGCAGTTTGAGTTTGCCTAGACGGAGAACGTTATGAATTTCTTCCAGATAATTTTGAATTATTACATTAGTTTTGGATGTGGTTCAAAATTTGATGGGCATATTTGTAAAAATATGGAAAACGGTTTTAAATAAAAGTTGTTCAAAAATACTGGGGTCTGTTGCTCTCCTGATTGCTTTATGTCGTCCTTTAACATCCTTGTAAAAACTTCATTTTTTAACCAGCTCCATAATCAACAATCTAGTGGTGTGAGGTCTGGGGATTTTAGAGGCCAACTAATAAGACCACCGCGACCAATCCAAAACCCTAAAAACCTATCGTCCAAATTGTGGTAAATTAAATAAATTGAATTCAGTGTTTTATTTACTTTTGTTGTGCTGTTATTATATTTTGATAAATCCTATATATGTACATATGATACTTTTAGTTATTTCTTGTTTATCCTTGTACGTATAGTCAGAAGCATGTAGCCACTCATGAAGCAGCAAAAACGGCATATTTTTCTATTTTCCACTCTCACCTGTGCTACGGTATCCTCTTCTGGGGAATGACGACGGAAGCGCAGAGAATATTCGTACTCCAAAAAAAAGCTATGAGATTCCTGTGTAATTTGGAATACGGAGAAAGCTGCAGAACATTTTTTAAGACTCAAAGAATACTTACGTTGGCAGGAGTATTTATCATGTCAGCGGTAAACTTTGTTCATTGCAACAAGGAATCATTGACCTTAAACGGAGTATACCATAATTACCCAACAAGAACGCGAAATGCATTAACAACACCATATCATCGACTAACAACGTCGCAAAAGGCAATCGACTATTGGGGAAGTAAGCTGTATAACGAATTGCCAAACGAACTTAAACATCTTCCATTCAATAATTTTAAGAAGAGTGTGAAGGAAATATTAATTGATAGAGTGCTACGATATTTCAGACTTTATTGCCAAATAACGCCTAGTCTACTTGTTTGATTGTTTGTTCTACATGTTTTAGTCCTATTTGTTTTTACACTTGTTTTATTTTATCGCGTTTTTTTATTTATAATAAATATAGCTAACTAACTTAACTTAGATAGATGTTGAACGGACTTTCTCGAAATATAACGAAATTTTTTCATCACAGCGAACAACCTTCACCGAGACAAATGTGGAAACAGACCTGACGGTGCAAGTTTTTCAACAATCCTATTCCACACTGTTAAGAAGTTACGTTTATTTATTATATTATTATTTTCAAAAAAAACTCCGATGTACATGGTGATCTCTACATTCGAAAAATATAAAAATATACAGGGTGTTCCATTTAAAAGGCCAAAGTTGGGCAATTTATGGTTAAATTCTGAATTGTTCGTTACTTATGATAGCAAAATTTCAGATTTCTACTTTATTAAATAAAAAAAATTATGGAGGTGAGTCTAATTTCAATTATACTCGCTGTAGCATGTCATTTTTCATTAATCTCATAAGTAAATGATCCTATAAGTCTCAAGAAATAGTAATGCAGAAGAAACAAAAAAAATCACCACGCACGTTCCATCTCACTACACCTCGATAATAGAAACAAACCTCATTACGCTTCCGCAACCGTTCCATCATAATCCTTTCGTATTTTTCCGGAATATTAAGCGATAGATGACATTCCGCATCCTCCTTCAGCGTTGCATCTCGCATACCCCTTCTCTGGTGGAGCTACGAGCCGAAAGCTGATCGATACCCTCGCGGCATGTAGGGCATTCGCGTCACGTAAACAAAATATATCAGTTACGCGACCAACACACATGAATCTTTCTCGAAGCGCTGCCAACATAAATTGATAAATACTTATTCAATTAAAGGACAATCTGAATATCGCGTGGCAAGCCCGTCTCGGAGCTGTAGATTTATGCTGGTCGGGGAGTTTCAAGAGTAGCGCTGGGATGTGTCCTGATGGGATTCTGGCGCTGCAGTTATGGAAGGACGTGTGTTTCTTGCTTAATACGGCGCGGTATCTACGGTCTTTTTCTAGCGTAACGTTTCTGTTATTATGGGGTGCATCTGCTGGCGAATGATATCTACTGTGCTCGTAAAATGTCTGGAATTTAGAAGGCTCTGACTGATTTGAAGAAAATTATAACCGACACCGCGCTCTATTACATCTATCACAGAGAGAAATACATTGTTAAAATAAAGATAAATATTGTTTCTTTACAATATTTTCTAATACTATAGATCACAGCAACATTATCTTGTAATCAGTACAAGAAAATTGTTGTTGAGTTTGTATATTTAAAATTAATACACCTTCTCTTTAATTCTTTTACAACATAATATACTAAGACATACACTGTATGGTTTGTTATTGTAATAAGATTAAAATCTTATAATTAATAACTTTATGTTGTATGTTTATGTTGTATTGTTAAATGTATTAGATGGTATTTTTAAATCTAAAGGTGCGATTTTGGGAAAAAAAAACCCTTATTTTATATAAAACTTTTTTTGTTGTTAAAAATAAACAATGTATTTATTTAATAATAGTAATAATAATAATAATAATAATAGTAATAATAATAATAATAATAATAATAATAATAATAATAATAATACTTTATTGTCTATTAGACCAAAAAAATCGGTATAAGACAAGTCAAGAATACAAAGAAATTGAGTGGAGAAAAGAAAGCAACAATATAACAGAAAAAAAGTAAAAACACATTTTCTTTTCAGTGTGTAAGTAAGCCTCCTAGTCATGTTACATAATTCTACCTATTCTACTGGCTTACATATGTTAATGTATTCATCCGTTGTATAAAAAACATTACTTGCTAAAAACTGCTTCACAGATCTATTAAATACTACTTCGTTATTTATGCTTACATGTCTTGTTAAAATAAATAATACATATATAATATGTTCACATTGAAAAAGATGGTATTTACATCTAACAATATTACTTAAATTTAAAAAAAAATGTATACTTTGATAAATACAATGTGATAAATATAAAAGACAAAAATGGACATACGAGGGTAAGTCAAATATTATCTACACTTTCATAAAAGTTTTAAAGGTTATCAAAAGTGGCGGCCGCTTCGCATGCTTGAGTTGGCGCCTCTGTGTCATGTGCGGAATTTAATCACGATCGCGTCATTTGTCTGCTAATTACGACAGCATAAGCATGTCAGCTTCGCTATTAGTTTGCACCAAAGAGGAACAACGAGCAGTGATTCGATTTTTGTGGTCAGACGGTATGAAAGGTGCTGAAATTCACCGGAGATTTTTGTCACAATACGGGGACAGCGCTTTATCTCGTAAAAGCGTTTTTTTGTGGATCGAAATGTTTCAAAGTAGCCGCACGAGCGTAACACAAAAAGAGAGAGCTGGACGGCCGTCAACCTCGACCACCGACGACAACATTCAGCAAGCTCGAGAGATGGTTACAGCAAAAGGGCGAGTTACCATAGGTGAGGTTATCTTCTTTAAAACCAGTCACGCTTCTAGCTATCAAATTATCCAGATGAACTCAAATTTCGTAAAGTGTGTACGCGAGGGGTACCACGAATGCTTTACCGCAGAAAACAAAGCCAAACGTTTGGACATCTGCCAACGCTTACTGGATCGCTTCAACGCGGAAGTGATATTTTAAGCAGAATAGTGACCGTTGATGAAACGGGGGTTCATCACTACGAGCCCAAATCGAAACGCCAGAGTATGGAATGGAAACACCCAAGATCTCCTAGCACGAAAAAATTCAAGACCCCGCCATCGGCTGGGAAGGTGATGCTAACCGTGTTTTGGGACGAAAAAGATCCTATACTGGACGACTACTTGAACAGGGGGACTACCATAAATAGTGCGAGGTACAGTGATTTGTTGGCGAATAAGCTGAAACCAGCAACGGAAACAAACGCCGTGGTCACTCCTCAAGGAAAGTTTTTGTTGCAAAACAACGCCCATTCGCACACGGCCCATAACACCATAGAAACTGTCAACAGGTTGGGCTTTGAGATCCTGAAACACCCTCCCTACAGCCCTGATCTCGCTACCTCAGACTTTCATCTCTTTGGGCCCTCAACGAAGCTTTGAAAGGTCGTCGATTTGCCTCAGACACAGACGTTCGGGATGCGGTGCAAAGTTCTTCAGACCAACCGCAAACCTTCTACCAGGAAGGCATACGGAAGCTTGTGGCTCGCTGGACCAAGTGCATTGCTAAAGGTGAAGACTATATCGAGAAATAATGCATTTGTTCTACACCTATCTTTGTTTAATACAGTTGTAGAACTAAAAGTGTAAGTAATTTTTGACTTACCCTCGTATAATTACGGAAGAAGAACAAATTATGGACAGATGGCGACAATACTTTCAAGAATTGACAAATACAGACATAGAGAATATAGAATATAAAGAGAAGAGCGAAGAAATGCAAAAGATAGAACCAATACAAGAAGAAGAAATAACAGAGACCATAAGAAAATTGAAAGTAGGAGGGGCAGGATGTGACAACATAACAACTGAAATGATTAAATATATGGGGAAAACAAGGGAATAAAACAAATAACCAAACTAATGAATGAGATCATACAAGAAGTGAAAATCCCGAAAGAGTGGAACACTGGAATAATATTACCAATCTATAAGAAAGGAGACAAGAGGGACGACTGTAAAAATTATAGGGGAATTACACTAACAAGCATTCCAGGAAAAATATTAGTTGGTAGTATAGAAGGCACGCAATGTGGGTTTAGAAAAGAAAGAAGCACACAAGACTTGATATTTGCGATAAGGCAACCAAGTGAGAAACTAATAAAAAGAAAAAGAAATACATTTTATTTTATAGACTTAAAAAAAAGCGTTTGATCGAGTAGAAGGAAGGACTTTGGAATTCCCGAAAAAAGGAAAATAGATAAAGAACAATCGAAATAAAAAAAGAAATGTTAGAATCACCATCATAAAAAACCAAGAAGAAGGATCGAAAATTTTTAAAAACAGATGTTCCCGTTTTTGTACTGAGAACCATAAAACAGCCAAAAAACAATAAACCCACAAAAATGGGCGGGAAAATGAAAAATTTTGTGAAAATGATGTTTGCAGATGATATGGCGATGTTAGAGGAACCAGAAGATGAACCCCAAAAAGAACCTAGAAATCTTAAAGCAGGAAATTACAAAGAAAAACATGAAAATAAACATAGAAAAGACAAAATCAGTGATAATCACAAGAGAAAAGAATACATAACATAAAAAATAAAAGGGAAAAAACAAAGAAACATGGACAACACAAATTTTTAGGAAAAATTCCTAAGTGATGAAAAAGTAGACTAAGAAATAAATGAGAGAAAATGGTTACATAATAGCAAACACTAAATTAAACCCAAAAGGACAACATAAAATCACAAGACGGGAAACCAAATAGAAAAAGAAATGATAATAGACCCCTTTATAGTAAAGGGAAAGGGAAACGATTGGGGACGAAAAGAAAGGGAGGGATTAAAGTAGGCAATGACCATTATTTAGTTGAAGAAATAATAAAAAAATGAAAAAAAAAACGAAAAAACAAACAGAGAAGAATAGCAAAGAAACAAAAAAATCTACAAATTGAGACAAATAAATATAAAAAAAATATCAGCCCTTTAATGAATTTAAAGGGATCAAAACTATGAAGACATAGAAACAAGATGGAAGAACTGGAAAAAATAAAGGAAATAAAAAGGGTATGTGGAACAACTAGGGTTGGAAATAGGAGACCAAAAAAACGCCATGGTAACAAACAATCAGAGGGAAGTTAAAAAAAGAAGCAAGCATGGAACAAATACTTAACAACAGGAAACACTGAAGACTATGAGGACTATAATGTTCAACATCGTAGAGTCCTGTCATGTCGTAAACGTAATCAGAGCAAAATTATGTCCGAAAAGGCGTTAGTAAACTATTCATGACTACCTAGGATCGCATAACAGCAGAACGTTTTGATCTGATGGCCTCCTATATCTGAAACAACGTCACCTTACGTTTGCGAAATATCTTTCGCCGGATGAAAATTTGAACACCTCATGCCATTATTGTATCGCGCCAAGGTGTGTAACGTAGAGATTGTGCATGAAAAATTCAAAAGGGGATTGCCAAATCAGCCGCTACGGCTTCACGTCGTATTATTTCGTTTCGTAAAATTACGCTTTCCAATGGGGAAAGTATGTGGAGTTATTTAGAAATCAATAAACTGGAAAATAAACGATGTCTCGTAGGTTTCGTAGTTTAAAAATTGCTTATGACTTACAAGGGGCAACGGGAAACCGCGCTTCCCGATTTGTAAACTATGACTTTAAAAATACCTCGGTATAAAACACCATTTTTTTTTTTACCTAGGTATTCGCCGATTTGGGGGGACGGGCCCCCCCCAAAAAATTTTTTTTTTTTTTTTTTGTGTAAATATCTCGAAAATTTTAACAGATATCTTTTTTTTTTTTGACACGGGACCCCCCCTTTTTTTTTTTTTTTTTTTTTCACAAATAAAGTATATTATAGTCTAAAGGAGGCCCGAATTATTTTCGGGAAAAAATTTAAAAAGGGGACCGGGTACCCATACCCCCTTTTTTTACATTTTTTATTTTTATTTTTTAAAATAGAGTCGGTTTTTTTTTGAATATTATTGGGGCAAATTGAGACAGACGATAATAAAACTTTTTTGTCATTGATTGACGTACATAGATAATTGTCGTTCTAAATAGACATATATTAATGAATTAGTTCGAAAACGTTTAAAAAAAATTTTAAAAATAACCCAAATTGAGAGGGGATTAATTATAAGTGTTTACAGTAGAACCGATATACTAAAACTAGATTGTTCGTTTTACGTACAAAAGTTATCTGAAGCATATAAAAGGGTTTGGGTTTCAAATAATATGTCAGAAGTATTTTTTCCCGTGCAGTGTAAATTTGTAGTTTGGCATTATGGCAGCGATTAATGTAGTTAATGTGTTGAACATTTTACTTGAACGTTTCAATAGCCAACATCGCAAAAATTTTCCTTTGACGTCGGGAAGAACTTGAGTTGAAAGGATGTTGAAGGAGATGATTGTAAGTGCCCAACAAGAAAAAATGTTCTCTTTTGTTTCACGGGGATTGGAGTTTGAACGATTAAAAAACCCCCATGAAGGAAATTTTGGTGGAAGATGTAGCAGAAATGAAGAAGACAATTATAAAAAAATATTGCATGGTTCCTGAAAAAGGGAAGGCAGCGTTGTTGCCCCAATTACAAAACTAAAGTTTCAAATACTGGAGAAGTGGTAAAAGAAAAGACGTTCTGTCGAAGGCGTGAAAAAAAAATTTAAAAAGGTAAAATCGTTCGCCAATTAAAAGATGGGAAAAAAGTGTTAACAGAGGCGGCGCGCATACGGATAAACTACGGTTTATTACAGAATACGTTCATAAAAAAATTTGAAAATAGATAGACGAGGGAAAAAAATAATTCATGACATGGACCTTCGAAGCGGGGCTTTAGAAGTAAAGAAGAAATTGGACACGACACGTTTAAAGAGGACATTGGTGGATATGGCATTTCAAGAAAGTACATAATATTGTGTCACGCAAAATAACAAAATTTATTAATAATGACTCGTGCTGGTAGGAAGACCTACGATTGTTAAGCAATAATTTTATTAAAGGGAAATCAAACCCCATATCGCTAGTATCGGCAGAAAAACGTATACAACGCCGATGAAAATGGATTTAATCTAGAAATGCACCCCCCGGCCCTACTTTGGCAGTAAAGGGTGGGAAAACCGTTAAAACCTGTTGTGCAAACTTTTAGCACTCAACAAAACATAGTTATACAATTTTACCGGGCCCTTTCTGCAGATGGACGGGTTTCTTTCGCCATTTTTTTTTGGTATTAAAGGAATCTACGAATACGTTTGGACCCAGGGTTTCGCAATCATTCTTTTTTGACAAGTAAATGTGTATATTTCTTTTTTCGACGTCGGAAAGTTCACTTCAAATCATTTTTAAAACCTGGGTAACAGGGTGTTTTTTTACCAAATATCGGACCAAAAAAGGGGTTCTCTTGATTGATTCTTGGGGACATTGTGTTGCCGAACTTTAGAAATTGGTGCCAAAAAAAAAAACTGTTAACATTTTAAATATCCCTAAAAAAACAACAGCAAATTGGGAAAACCCCTAGATGTGTTTTTTTTTAGATTATGGAAAAAATTTTTTTAGAACTTTTTCTGATACAGTGATTTTATGAACAAAGACATAGATTTAAACAAAAGAAATAGTTTTTTAAACTGCAATCGTTGACCCACAATCAGTTTTCTTCACCGAGATTTTTCGATGTCTTCAAATATTCGGTGGTATAAGAGTGGATACGTGGATGAAAAACCAGGATCCTTTAAAAATCCATAAGTTTTTTTTTTAAACCGACTTTATTTGTGAAAAAATAAAATATAAAAATTTAAATGGGGGTAGGGGGCCCCGGTCCCCGTTATTTTTTTTTCTCAAAATAATTACGCCATCCTTTAGACATGCAATACTCTTTTTTTGGAAAAAAAAAAAAAAATTAAAAAAGGGGGGGGGGGTCCCCGTTATAAACCGAAAAAAATTCGCTTGGAACTATGTAATTTCTTCAAATTATATTCAAAAAAAGAAAAGATATCTGTTATAATTTCCGAGATTTTTTTAAAAAAAAAACACAAAAATCTTTGGAGGGGGCTGTAAGAAAAAAAATGGTGTTCTTATACCAAGGTACTCTTTCAGTCTGTGCAGTTTCATCGAAATCGAGAAGTGCGGGTTGCCGGTATTCCCTTGTTAGTTGAAGGCTGCTTAAGCTGGATTGACGTCCCTCTTTTGTGGTTTCGTCGAATGAAGTATTCTGTTTTAACAAATGAACGTCAATGATATAGTTACCCCACGTCGAGATTGCTTTTGCAATTTAGATTTGGCACTCTATGATTATTTTTTATTTTCAAATCCTAAAAAGAAATCTTACAGGGACGATTTAGTTATGGAGGATGATTTTGTAGAGGACCCAAAGGAATATATTTACATACCTAGAACGGATTACTGGTGTAGAGTAATCGCGTTATTCCCAATAAAATATCAACATGTTACCCTGTAAATGCACCCGGGGGTAAATTCCGTAATGGAACTGTGTAGGAAAAACTGAGCGTCATGGGAGATCTTCGAAAATGTAATGAAATGAAATGAAGCTTCGTGGCGTACAGGCGTGGGACTTTAAAATTCCCTAGACCAATTACTTGCAAACCCATATTTTAATTCAGGGGAATGTAGGAAAATGGTCCTCATAATGTATTGCCGTAAACTCCGAATATATTTAGATATATATGACTCTGTTGTGGAGGTATAAATCAAAAACATTTCTGTGTTATGTTTGAAACAACTAAAACCAAATTCATTTTGTTAAGGGGAACCGCACAGCATAGAAAAAGAAAAATGGGCATGCCGCCGAGAAGTGCATTTTCTTTCATGTAATTCTTATGTTGATACAAACTGTAATTTGCCACTAGGCTTACTCGATAAACAACCGTTTAAAGGGCTTTTGGGACAAATACAATCCCCAGTTGCGGTTGCCAACGGGAAAACGGCACGGAAGCATGTTGCATTTTGCGATGACGTGGAAAAAAAATGAAAAGCATATTGGAAAACAGTTTTTTTGGATGTGTTGACAACAGACTGTAAAAAAATCAATTGTAAATATTATGGTACGCATACTAGATTCTGTAAAACTACATTACCACTTTTTTACTGCCAAACTACAAGAGGTACTGCTGCAGCAATTACGAAAGGGTTTTACTTATACGTTGGAAAAAATTCAAATTTCAAAAGATAAAGTGTTGATGTTTATGAGCGATGGTGCAGCGATAATCGTTGGGCGGGACCTTTTCTCTTCTTGAACATGATTGCAGGTGTTTCCCTATTACGTGTAAAGTGCATGCTTTAGATCTTGTGGCGAAACCATTCGACAATGCTTTCCCGAGGTAGATGCATTAATAGCAAGTAAAAAAAAAGGTTTTTTTTGAAAATCTCCCAAACGCCTACGTCATTTTTAATTTGGGGTGTCCCGGTATTCGTCAACCACCGGAGCCAAATTTTTAAAGTTGGGGGGAAAACGGTTTTTAGGGAGCTTTATTATGCTGAACATTTTAAAATAGTTAAAGCTGTTGTTGCACAAATTTTTTCCTGCCCCGGGTTCGGGTATTAAAAGGAAAAACCGGGCGAAATTTCAAAAATATTTCCGTTAAACAAAAATTTAAAAAATATTCTTTGCTACTATAAATAGAAATAACCCAAAAATTTTCGGACTGGGATAGGCGTCGGGATTACGGGTTAAAATAAGAATACGAAAAAAATTTATAAATAAACTTACTTGCTAATTATTCAACAAATTAGAGGCATCAGGATGTGAACTACTGTAAACTTGCATCATTTCATATGTTTCCCCAGTTACTTCTTTAAACCTTGTGCGTCGACAAAAAAAAAAATTTTTTACCCGAAAACGATCTCTCCACATCCCAAAAGGGAAATTACAATTTTGCATTAAAAAACTGTTTTTTAAACTCACTTAAAAGTTCATATTCTTACACTTATTATAAAAGGGGCCCCTAAAGTATTAAAATCGGGATTTTTTCCCTTTAAAAAATCTGCCAACTTTTTTACTAGGGAAAACCTGGCGTATCATTTAATGTGTGTAATTTATATTTTAAAACTCTCCACTATGTCTAATGATCCCCGCAATGACAATTCAGTACATTGTAGTTTTCTGATAAATCTAGAATACTGTATAATTGGTCCCTATTTTGGTAAATCTTCAAAAAGTTGAAATTTGAAATTCTCTTTGACTTTCTCAAATTTTTTTGGATTCTTTCCCGTTTAAAATCGCATTATAACTGATTGAATTTGTTGAAAATGGATCAAATAGTAAGAAGCTGCTGTTTCCAAGCCCCCCGTTAAAATTGTTCGGAGGGTTCTGGAAAATGGACAAAAATTTGAAATTCTTTTAAACGTTAAGGAGATTTACGAAACATCTTTTGCCCAATCATCCATAACTTTCCGTAATGTTGTCGAACAACTTCACCAATAAATGCAAAGCATGCACACGCAGGTTATATGTATTAAGTTAGGAAAATATGTTTAAGGATCCCCCCCCATTTAAAATCGTTCCCTATCTGTCACAATCATCACAACTTGATCTTGGGGAAATTTTTAATTTTCAAAACGTTCATTATCCTTTTTTAATATTTTCCCCGGTACATTGTTGAACACGTTTAATAAAAATATCGGATGCTGTGTTCTCGCTAGATAAAACGCAAAATTACATTCACAAAACTGTTTTTTTTTATTCGGTCGTCTCTCCCGGTAATCCATATTTTTTTGGGAAAACAAATCACGTTTAAAACATTTTCTAGCATCTCTTTCATTCCGGGAAAAGATTCTGTAATTTGTTTGTGATTAAAAACTTTTGGGAAAGTATTGTCGCCAAAAGTTTTAAAGCCTTTTCTAAAAGACAACGAAAGATTACAAGAGGTAAACATAATTAATAAATGTATGAGGAATAGTGTATAAGGCATTTCAGTTCTTGCATTTCTCATATGCTTAATACCGTTGACATGCCACTGGCAATCAGTTCTGTCAATGCAGCCAAACGAACTTTTGCATATTAAGCAAAAAACTGCACTACCTCATATTTTAAACGGGGAAAAAGTGACACATACTTATGTACATTAGTAGCAAATCTATTACGAGGCATTGTTTTCTTAGGTATGTAAATATTAGTTCTATATGAAACGATACACTAATTATGTACTTGGTATAATACTACAACACACAAAAAACACCATATATTTTCAAAGCGACACGTAATTACATAACCTTGACCGTTCGACTAATCTCTCAACAGCTAAACCGGTACTAAAACGAAATCTCTCTCACGCGGTTGAACATGATTTATATTCAAGGTCGACACTACATGCCTGCTTCTCTACCGGTTTAGTTTATTCATGAATTTTTCGTATTCTTATATTAACCCGTAATACCGACGCCCATGCGAGTCCGCAAGTTTAGGTTATCATTATTGGAGTCTCTGCAAATTATGGACGGAGTGCATACCGCTACTGACTATACATGACGCAAAATATAATCGCGTTTTGAAAAGTTCGAGTGTGCTACAGAAGATCGGATTTTAGCACACTAAAACAAATTTGTGGTGGTGTATCGAATAATCCACTAAGTAAAAAGAGTATTTTAATCATGCATGTATAACATCGGTAGATGTTGAACGCTCTTTTTCAAAATATAAACTCATTTTCTCACCACGGCGAACACCGCTCACCGAAACAACTGTGGAAACACATCTAATGGTGTCAACTTTTATCCATATGATGTTAATACTGATAATGGTGCTTCTAGTTTTACTGTTCCGTAGCCAAGGCTGCTTAAGAGGGTGAGTGTTTCACTACTTTTCACATATTATAATTATGTATTAGTTCTGTTATTTTGTTCTATTTTTTTACTATTGTTTTTGTATACTAGCCAGGTACGGCTATAGCACGGCTCCCTGTTACCGGGCTCTAGTTATTACATTACATATACAACAAATGCCCTTTTAAAACAAAAAAAAAACTGATATGGGCAAAAAAAACACTTTAATGTTATGCGCATATATTCGCTTTATTTACCAAACATTTCTATTGCGTCAGCTTTTATTTTTTACACTTGGTATTGATTTCAAAATATCACTTCTGTCGGCTGTGAGTCACACATACACCATATATAATCCGCGGCCCATGCCACTGGTCCGATTCTGTTGCGATGACCGGTTGTGCCCGGCTTAAACATTACGCGGCTCGGTAAACCATCCATTTCCGACCAAGTTTCTAAGATCTAGAAAAATGATACGATGTGACTGTTGTCGTTCTGGATATCTGTACGTGGTTTCTTAATTTAGAATGCCCGCAACTGTATATTTGCCTAATAAAACGCTCGACAACGGTGTGAAAATTACACTTCCAATACGATTAGCGGTTGGCGCAATATATACGTATAGAGCCGCAATAGATAAATATATTCCGACTGCACTCTGCGTTAAGTACCCCCAGAGGCTTTCAGATGTAACTAGAAGCATATTTTATACACCCATTGTTGCCAGGCACTTATTTTAATAATTGGGGAACAACAACTTTGCGCTGCAGTATTACCCCTGGAATTACTATGACTTGCGATTAATATTAATACCACTAGAATGCGAATATCATGAGTGGGTTGTACAAAATGCTTTATAATTACAATTTTATACCGTACACGTTCAAAAAGTATCACAATGCGAGGGATTTTTAAGGAATTTAAAAATAAACGAGCTCTATCTAAGAAAGACCATTTGTCACAATTTTGTTAAAAAATTGTATATTAAAAGTTTCATAAGATGACATTTTGTCGTATGTGTCCAAATTCCTAAATAATTACAATGATCATTAGAGCAACGCAAACTGCGCTGAAAGCCAGTGGCTGACGCATTAAAGTTTACACAAAATAAACACGGCCGGGACAATTCGGTATAAGCGTCAGTATAACTGCGACTCGAAAGCCGATCTGTTGTGTATGCATCTATCTGTCGTATACTATATCGTAGTTCTACGTTTGTTTTGAAAATGTTTCCTACGTCGCGAAAACGACCAAAGTTGGACACAATAAGAGAATTTATTGCAGAAATGCCTGATTTAAAGTGTGATGGCGCTAAAATTCAATGTGTAATGTGTAAAATAGATTTAATGTGTTGGTCGAAAAGTGATTGTCTACGGCACGTAAATAGTGCAGGGCATGTTTCAAAAAAAAATTCCACACGAGATTATGACAAATTTAAATTTAATTTATGTGTTACCTTTATTGCATGTAATTTACCGTTTCATTTGCTAAGGAAGAAAGCATACGTCTCGTTTTGGAATAAATATTCGGACTTTGAGTTACCAAGTGAGAGAACATTACAGAGAGTTGTGCCGTCTGCTCGTGAGCATGTCGAGAAAAGAATTAAATCGGAGTTGCAAGATAAAAAACTGTGGTTATGTGTGGATGAAACAACAGATCGTAAAAAACATTCTGTGGTTAATGTAATGGTACGCACAATGGAACCACATCGACCGTCACCTTCAATTTTACTAGCTTCCAGACGAATACAACAATGCACTGCCGAAGTAATTTCAATGTTGGTGTTAAATACATTGGAAAAGTTTGAACTTCAACAAATCAACTGTTGATGTTTATGAGTGATGGTGCCGCAAACATGCTTGCTGTAGGTCGATCTCTTAAAAACATTGTGCTAACTTGTTGCATATTACGTGTAAAATTCATACTCTCAGTCTCGTAGCAGATAGTATCAGAAAATGTTATCCCGAGGTAGACGCTCTAATAGCACATACGAAAGCTGTGTTTGTAAAATCCCCAAAACGTATTCGGGAATTTCATAGACTATGCCCCGGTATTCCTGAACCACAACCTATTCTTACTCGTTGGGGAACATGGTTAGAGGCTGCATTTTATTATCTTAAATATTTTGAGAATATAAAGAACGTGATTTTAGAATTCGGCCCAAAGGAAGCTGCGGCTGTCAAGGTAAGCCGCTTGAAATTTCAGGATAGTCAAGTTAAAACAGATTTGGAAATTATTCAGAACAATTACGTGGGACTAGCGGATGCGATAGAAAAACAAAATTCTTCGGTGTCGTTAGTGGAATCTTTGCAAATAGTGCAATATGTTCACGCACAGCTATGCGCGATAGAAGACGCAAGAAATGTTTGTGTTTTAGAAAGGTTTGAAAGTGTTTTAGATAAAGACTCTGATTTTGGCACATTAAGACAAATTTGTGAAGGTGCGTCAACAGAACCGTTAAGTTATTTGAAAGATTTTACTTACGCAAATATAACGTCACTAGATGTAGAACGTTCGTTTTCGGCATACAAAAACACTTTTTCTTCACGCCGCACTCACTTTGCCGAAACAACTTTGGAAACATATCTAATGTTACAAATAGTAAATAGACATTACCCACTTTGTGATTTCACGGAGGACTCTTAAAACGGTAAGTGTTTAAGCACGCATCACATTTAATTTATTTTGTGTAAACTTTTATGCGTCCGCCACTGGCTTTTAACGCAATTGCGTTGCTCTAATGATCATAATTAGAGAGCGAACTTTATGCAATTTGCATATCCCATATTATATTTATTAATTGGTGATCTAAATAATAAACAGCCTGGTAGATCGTATTTAATTGCTTGTAAACAATTAGAAAAAACAAACCATCTCACCATATTAAGATTTGTTAATGAAAGTTTCATGAATTTTTTCTTCCCGATGTTGTTCCCACAGGAAAAATTTTAGTCATGTTGTCCGATACAGCGGCATATATGATTAAAGCGGTTCAACAGCTTAAACTTTTGTACCCTTATTTAATACATGTTACTTGTTTGGCCCATGGATTAAATAGGGTGGCTGAGGAAATTCGGCGGCAATTTCCAGCAGTAAATACATTAATCACTAACTTTAAGAAAATTTTCTTAAAGTCACCATTGAGAGTTAAGATTTATAGAGAAAAGCTGCCGGATACTCCTTTACCACCTGAATCCGTCATTACCCGATGGGGTACTTGGTTAAATGCCGCAATATTTTATGCAAACCATTATCTAGAGATCAAAAACATTATTTCAGAATTCTCTACTGACAACTGCAATTTATTGCAAAATGTCAAGAAATTTTGAAAAACTCTTCTTTGCCTAATGAATTGATATTTATTAAAGCCATTTATGAATTTGTTTCTTTGACAATAACAAAACTTGAAAAAGAATCCTTGCCACTAACTGAATCAGTTAAATTAATTAATGATTTAGAAAATAGTGTTTCAAATATTCCGGGTAGAATAGGAAACTCAATAAGTCAAAAATTTAATGAAATAATTAATAAAAATGTAGGATACAAAAGTTTAGCAAAAATCAGTTTGATGGTGAATTAAAAATGGATGAAACAGAAACAAGTATAGAATTAAGTCCTGAGATTATGAATGCATTAAAGTACGCAGCAATAACTTCCGTTGATGTTGAAAGAAGTTTTTCGATATATAAATGCATTCTCGCAGATAGGCGACATAATTTTTCATTAGAAAAGCATTTAATTGTAAATATGTAGTGTCTAAGTATGTATTTTAGCAAATTTTAAGTACGTATGTGTTTATATAATTGCGATTTTAAAATGTAAATGGGAATAATGTACGAACAATAACGTTTGTAAAATGCTTCGTTGTGATTATTCTTGTTTTATAACATTTAACAAGAAGTTAATCGGTATCAGAAGCATATGTGCATAAAACTGCATATTTAGCAAAAATTGTGAATATTTCGAAGTATTTTCTATGCATATAATTCGGCTCTCTAGTCATAATAATCTAAGTCATAATCAACCAATAAGAGATTGAGATTGCCATATGGAGCTGCTCGATGTTGTCATGATTATAATTATCTACCGAATCTATTGCGACTAACCCTAGCTCCGAAGTTCTTTTCTAAATTGGAAGCGATGGTATTTTTAAGTTCAAAAAAGTGCAATTTTTTATTATAGACTTTTGTGCTTGAATGTGTTACACTTGCATACAGAAATAAAAGGATCTCAATACTACAGGGCGTTAAAAAAGCATCTATAGAAAGGATTGTATGGCTCAAAACACACAGAAAACTCTTAATGAACATGGGTCCACAAATGGACGATTTTGCAGATACGAAACATTTTGCGTTCACACAACTTAATTTATGAACAAACGACAAAGGCAAAAACTCAAATGAAATATTTAAGGTATCCTCCCTTCATTACATAACAGCCACGACATCTCCGCTGCAAAGACCTTCGAACTTTTTTGAAATTCGGTGGCATCTTTAGCATCTACTCGTTGTTGCAGCTCCTCGAGGTCATTTACAGGCGTAGCGCGCACTAGAGTTTCCAAATATCACCATAGAAAGGAATCAAGGGGTTTAAAACAGACGATTGTCCAAAATTGCCATGTAAATGCTTTCTAATGGCAATCGAAAAATGTCCAGGAGAACCATCATGTTGGAACTGCATTTGCTGTAATTGCGGAATGTAGCCTAAAAAAGCATCCATTGCGTTCTGCAGAAAGTTTAGGTAATCAGTTTGGTAAAACAACCGGACCTAGTAACCTGTCGCCCAAAATACAGATTCAAAATGTTCAACGAAAAACGTAGCTGATGTGTGGATTACATAACAGCATTGGGAATTAAAAATCAGCATCATTGTGTTTAGGGGCTGCTCTCTGTGGAGGATTTTCCAAACAAGAGGAGCACTAGTTCCTATCTCGGTTGATATTCTGCGCAAACTCGTCTCCAGATTCTGCTCTACCCATGCTAAAATTGCGTCTTCTGCCTCAGTGAGGGACACAGACCTTGGTCTCCCGAAATCATGGGACTACTTCCCAACTGAACCTTTAGCACGTAATCTTTAGTGGAGTCTTACAAAAACACGAACTGAGGGGATTTGGCGATTGGTTTCGAGTGGCAAAAACAGAACGTGTGGAATTTCGGTGCAATTTTCGATTTGTAAACCTACAGCAACATATTCTCAAGAAACATTTGTCCCTGTAGCCCTGACAGTTTCTACGGAAATTACTCATCGCGATTTTTTAAACGAGCATCTAGCGGTACTGAAAATTTACAGTAAAAACTATTTGACCTAACCCTCCAAACCAGTAGCTTTTAACTTTGATTTCCCCAAACGCACTCGTTTCTGGCTTTTGTCGATATCTCGCTGTACACGGCCGTGCAGCAAAACGTTAAATGCAGATTACGTCAAACGACTCGTTAAACTAAACGTGTAGTATCAACATCGACGGTAACCTGATTAATGGCGATTATGGGGTAAGAGGCGCGCGTGGACAAAAGGGATGACATCGACTACGACGCCGACGAGAGGACAGTTAAAACGAGCCGATCCAATCGGAAGTAATCAAGGTTCGAGGGTTCGATCGCGACCGCAGAACAGACCACAAATTGGAAATGATAGAATTCACGTCTCTCGACTACCTCTCAGTAATCGCCGTAGGTCCTACAGATTGCTTGCGATGTACCGAGCCAACTGGATAAATCCGTGACAGCATTACTAAAAGTGTACTAAAAAATAGAAAAACCTTTAGTTAAATTTCATTTGTTTCGATCAAAAAATTGTTGCTTTGTTAAGAAGACTACAATCTTATTTTAATAACATAAATGTTGCATGCATATTGCCGAGCCACTAGCTCACATAATTAATCTAAGTTTTCAAACATGTACTTTTCCAAATTATTAAAAAAAAGGAATTGTAAACCTTATACACAAGAAAGGCGATAAAAAGCAGATAACAAATTATAGGCCAATAACTTTATTATCGAATATATCCAAGATATTCGAAAAAATTATACACAAACGGTTAATGTCATTTCTGGAAAGATATAATCCCTTGAGCAATAAGCAGAGTGGCTATCAGAAAGGAAAGTCAACAGCGACAACTATATATCAAGTTTTATCTGAAATTCTGCAAGGCGTGAATGATGGTGACCATGTGGCTGGTCTATATATAGATCTGTCAAAAGCCTTCGATAGTGTTCATCACCACACATTAATTCAAGAACTCGAGGATGCAGGAATTCGGGGACAGAGCCTCAAGCTTCTTCAGTCGTACCTTGAAGGAAGAATGCAATGTGTGAAGGCGCAGAGTAATAGCGGTGAGATACTTACATCATCCTGGGAAATAGTACGAAGAGGAGTTCCGCAAGGATCGGTTCTTGGACCTATGCTGTTCCTAATCTACCTGAACCGAATGCCGGATATACAACAAGACTTTGTGGCACTTTTCGCGGACGATGTGTCAGTTGTTCTGAGAGCCGCAGACCTGAACACCCTGGAAAAGAAGATTGTACAAGCACTAGATATAAATGAAAGGTGGTTTGAAAATTATAACCTAAAATTAAACATAAAAAAGACTAATTTCATTAAATTCACAACAACACAAACACATACACTTACCGTAAAATACAAAGACGAGGAACTCAGTTCAAGTGCTAGTACTATGTTCCTCGGGTTAAAAATTGACGACCATCTAAATTGGAAGACACTCTTGGATTACATCGCTACCAGGATCGCTCCATTCAGCTACGCTCTGCGAGTGATCGCCTCCTCAGTGAACGTATTCGCGAGCTTATGTGCGTATCGGGCATATGTGGAGGCCCGCCTCCGATATGGGATAGTGTTTTGGGGAAACGGCAGTGATGCTGAGCGATTATTTGTTATCCAGAAACGTTGTATCCGAAGCATGTTTAGTCTAAAAAGTAGAGACACTTGTAAGGACCTTTTATCAACCAGAAGATACACACACTTACCGGTTTGTATGTTATTGAGTGTGTAATGTTTGTTCGCAAGAATTACCACACCTTTTTTAAACAATTCGAACTTGCCCATGCATACCCCACTAGAGCGACAACTGTAAGTGCTTATATATCGGGACCAAGACCTAATTTGACGATAGTCCAGAAAAATGTTGTTTTGCAATTAATTAAGATTTATAATTATATACCCCTAGCATTACGCCTTTTGAATAACCGACAGTTTAAGTACAAATTAGAATTAATATTATACAAACACTCTTTTTACAGCTTAAAAGATTTTTTCAATTGTGGAATGTTATTGGAATAGCTCTCCATTATTTTATTATATTTTTTTGTTGTTGTTTTGTGGTGTACATGTATTATCTTTTTGTATATATTTGACGTGTTCTATACTATTAAGTATCATAGAAACGAATAAAGAACTAACTAACTAACTAACATGATATTTATATCGTTATAGTATATTGATCTGCAAAAAATTTAAAAAAACGCTAATCATATTAGGGAAATGATAACGTTTTTACAGCCGGCTGAAGACAAAGAAGATTTCAAGGAAGGTTTAGGTGAGGAAAGCGACATTACTTTAAAAGATGGAGAGGAAAAGCGTTAGGTTCACCCTGAAATGGAGCAAAAGGCTGATGAAGGGGAAAGCGAAGATGTGAGGAACCATCGAAGTCCGTCCAATTTAAAGACTGTTTGATCTATAAAAGGACATAAAATTATATTTTTACCTTTTGTAATCAGTTGTTAAATCATGTATCAATTTTTGTGACCTTTTGTTTTATTAATTAATTTGTCCGATTATCTTGAGCAAGAGTGCATCTTGAATTTTGCTGTTTTATGTTGATCTTTCGTGTATATATTATGTAAATTCAATCATTACGGAGCTTGTACAACGATGTACTTTCGTAAATTGTTGTGCTTGTACGCGTCACGTACAAGGCTGCAATGCGTCATTAACAAAAAGCACAACGTCACTCCATATACGGGTATATAAACCGTCCAGATTTCATAGTTTGTGTCTCTACTGCAACGGCCTCCAGCTGGGCAGAAGGAACCCTCCTGAACGGCGCAATCGAGCGACATTTTAAAGCCGGCTTTTACAATAGCCGACTCACCCACGCTACGCATTCGGACGGCCTTTGCCGACTTTTGCGAAGTTTGGATGAGAAAATAGTCAGTGTTCCGCAATTGAACGGCTTCAGGCTGGCTTTTGTGAAGCACTGATATCCGAACCGCGTATAAGTCCGTATCCCTTGTTACGTAGATCTTCTTGATGAGACGCATGAAAGGATTCGTGAGAATAGGCCCGGATTAGAAAAGAAAAAATCATCTTCCATCAGGACAATTCACCAGCCCACTAAGGTGCTTTGGCAATGGGAAAATTAAGGAATTTGAAGTACGAATTGTTGGAACATCCACCCTATTCGCCAGATTTGGTTCCCTCCCGCTTTCATCTATTTCCAAATCTAAAGAAATTTGTAGCTGGAAAGCATTTTGAATCAAATAAAGGGATGATAAAAGCTGTAAATGGATATTTCGTAAATCTTTTAGAATTGCATTTCAAAGAAACGTTGGGCAAGGTGCAATTAACTAAAGCGAGATATAAAAAAAAATAAATGCATTTTTGCTAAAACAACTAAAAAACACACTACCAGGGCGAGAATTGATATTATAAAACATACGTTTAAAACAATATTTTGTCTCAATCTAAAAATGTATATTTCTCTACCTAACAATTATAACTATTCCCCATAGCTAAGCTTACTAAAAACGATCTGTATACGCGTCTGTTCTTATTAGATCCGCTCGTGCTTCGTGGTCCGGGTCCGAACGTCTTCCTTAACCACCATCATCCCTCCCCGCAATATCCTTCATGAGACGGTCTCCTATCCCGCTACTTGAATTACTGGCCCAATTATCTTCCATTAACTAATTCACCTACATAATCATATGAGCGTGAATTGCCTCCCGATGAAATGGAGCTGAAATCTTTCGATTTGCTCCTCTTGCCGATATCCACATATCCGCTAGTGGAAAGAGACTAAGGGAGGGAGTGTTCCTTTAAAGGACGTCGTATTAGAAAGGGTGATGAGTAGAGTTTGTTGAAAAGGTTGTACCGGATGGCAGTAGCGTAGCGGTAGCGGCGTGGGTAAGGGTAATTTTCAACTCGTAGTCGATCTCGACAGTACCGCGAGAGAGTTCAAAGCGACAGTACGTTGCACGCTGCACGCCAAATAAGTACGCGGAGATGGGCCCCCCCAAAAAGGGTGTAACGTTCCCTTCGAATGTGAATAAATATCTCAGGCATTTCCTTAAAATTGGGAATTTTTTAAAGAAAGTTCCGCATATTTAATTGCACAAAATATGAAAATTTAAGCGGATTTTATTTTTTATTTTTTTAATTTTGTGTGCAACATCCCACAACATCTAGTATCTAATGAACACTTTCGTCTTTTTGGAAAAATACGTTCCCTCATGGAAGCTCCAAAATCTATGCATTCGATACAATTTGCCACGTGTCAAGGTACAGTAAAGGAATGTATAAAAGACGATTGAGAAATAAGAAAATCTGCCTATGTTTGGATGAAACAACTGATGCTCAGAAACACAGCGTCATTCATGTTGTAGCGCGTCCTTTAAAATGTGATGGTCCACCAGTTTCATTGTTGTTATCCAGTAAAAGGATTCAGAAAACTAATGCAGAAACCGTTGTCAAGATAATAAAAGATTCGTTGAAAGAATTTTGTATCACAGGAACCCAAGTCACAATGTTCGTTACTGACGGAGCCGCAACAATGCTGAGAGTTGGTAGGATGTTGAAAATATGCTTTCCGACTCTTCTTCACATAACATGCCTTCCTTAAACACACATGTCACCTCGTAGCAGAAACCATTCGAAAGAAGTATCCGATGGTGGATAAGTTAATAGCATCTACCAAAAAGTTTTCCCATCAAATTCCCAAACATATCCTTTATTAAAAATTGTGTCCGAAATTACCACCACCACCTCAGCCTGTAATGACGCGATGGGGAACATGGCTCCAGGCAATATCTTACTATCAGAAGTATTTTTCACAAGTGAAAAATGTTATCCTGTATTCGAAACATTTATATCCAAATTTGAGTAGGGCAATTTTACGACGTGCAAAACGAAGACAGAAAAGTAAAGGTTATCTCTAGCTTTATTCTAGCTGGAATAGCTTCACCCATTTATCTGTCATTACGTTGAATATGTGGAGCAACTAAATTTAAAAGAATTTCGAACTATGAAGGTGTTAATTTCATAACAGCTCGATATTCACGAGGGTCCTTACGGTATAGCTCTTTTAGAATCGTGTTTGTTGCCTCTGAAGATTTTTGGCACGGCCAATTTCTAACCTAAATCCGTCGTTTTCTTTTTCTTTCAATAACGTATTCATTATACAAAATCATGAAGAAAGATCGCATTTTTGGGGATCACAACTTCTTGTTGTTTGGACATCACCATACACTTTTCAACACCTGCAAGCCGAGAAACTGATTAATGACAGTACAGCTACAAATCCAGTATAAACAGCCGAGTAGCTGACCGTCTTATTTCCCCACTTTCCCCGTTCAGCTATTGTCTACTGGCCAGTTCAGGAACTCGCACTGTGTACACTCGCCTTTAGTTTTGTAATAAGCAAAAGAAATTTACAACAATGACCTAGCAATTTTATTGCACTCTATTTCTAGAAAACATAAACAACTGTACATTCTTAATTACATAATGCTATTAACCACATATTATTTATCACTTGTCGACAACTAATTCACCAACCATTGCCGGACTGGTGTTATTCAAAAGTGTACGACATCTCCAAAGATTCTCATCTTCCACTGCATCCAAATCCTCCATTGGTATCCAGTATTGGTAGGGCTGCTCACTTTCTAGACTATCTCTAACCTAAAATGAAAGAAAGGAACCACCATGTACATAACAAGATATTATAGAAAAGCCAGGTATTATAATTATCCGCCAGAATCAAATGATGCATGTAAAAAAAATTGTTTCGGGGATATGGTCATGTGTATTTTAACATCCAAATACTAATTTGGTATACCTGGACAATCTATACTAAGGATTTATAACATCTGACAAGTATTTTAAATAAATCCTCCAAATCGTATAATTACCTCCTCAGCTTTTTTGAAGACCCGTATCAAGTTGAGCCCAGCTAGCTTCTTCAGATTATCATCCGTCCAGAGTTCTGGATCTTCATCCTGAAGATAATCAATGAGATCTGGATACTTGGAGACGTCTTCTAAACCGGTTGGCATTCTGTTTAACAACACACCCAATGTTGAAACATTTTCTGAAGGTTTCCGGTAATTTTTAAAAAATATCTTAAATAGAAGGACTTTATTTTAAAACAAAAATATCCACATCCTCCCAAAAAATGTTAATAACATTTTTGTAATGGCCACTCTGTTAAAAAAATTTTTTAAACCCATGGGGGAGTTTATGGCAGATTAGTAGAAAGTTTTAAATATCGCTAGTTAACGGTGAAAATAATACCTGCTACATCGGCTATCGTTGCTTGGGATGGATTTGCTGTTATGAATCCGCTATAAAAGTTAACCATGACAACGCCTTCATTTTCTTTCTAGAATAGAAAATAATAGTGAATTACGTAAGGACAAGTACCAACAACTTTCGTCCTTTTTTTTGGCTTCTACCAGCAACTCGAAGCAGCGTATGATAGTGCGCCAAGGAATGATATCAAAACCATACTGGTCGATATGAATGCCAAAATAGGGGAGCCCATTTCTATGGCCCATCGCGAACTCTATGCCAAAAAAAAATGAGAATGGAAAGTTCCTGATAAATAATTTTACCACCAGCAAGAACATGGTCATAAGCTCCACGGCTTCCCACATAAGGACATACACAAAGCTTTCACCAGGTGGAACAACAAATAATCAAATTGACCATGCCCTGATAGATAAAAGAGCAGCTAGCAGCATCACAGATATCAAAACCCCACGAGGAGCATGCTGTGGCTCGGACTATCTTTTAGTACATGCCAAATTTAGATGAAGAGTCAGCAAGGGAAAGAATGAGCGACAACAAAAAACAGACAAACTAGACTTAGAAAGGCTGAATGACCAAGAACAAAAAGAGAAATATATACAGGAAGTCACAAGGAAACTGATGGAACCAAAACCACACTCCATAGGGTACTCAATGGAGTAATATCAAAACAACTGTAATGGAGACAGCGACCTCTATCTTGAGAAATAAGAAAAGAAAAAGCAGGGCGACATGGTTTGATAATGAGTGTAGACAAGTTAGAGATGAAAGAAACGAAGCACACAGAATATACACAACGAGAAGAACCTGAGAAAGACGAACAATATTCGAAGCTGCAAGACGGAAAGCAGATAAGGTGTGCGGAAATAAGAAAAGAACCAAGTAGAAAAAAATGGAAAGAACAACGAGACAAGAGGGGCATACGGATACCTAAAAAAAAAAATAAGAAATGGATATAAACCTCATATGCAAAGATGAGGGGGTCAAATAATTATCGACCAACAAAAAGTCACAGAAACTTGGAAACAATACTTTCAAAAGAAATACCCCAAAGACTGGAAGAAAAACATGTATTCCTATCTATAAAAAAAAGGGCAATCCAGTGTAGAAACTACCATGGAATCTTGTGCGCAGCGTATAAGGTCCACACGTCCATAATAAACAAACGGCCATTCACAGAGATTATTATCGGAGAGTATCAGTCAGGGTTTAGACGGGGAGGATCTACGATGGCAAAATATTTAATCAAAAATCCCCGGGAAGTTTTGGGGAACTGGCAATGTACACATCTTTTGTTGTTTAAGCCTGCCTACGACTCGGTCAAAAGGGATAGACTTTACAACATAATGGTTGAATTAGACTCATTAAAACCACAATGGATGAGAAGGCATGTGTACGAATACAAAACCAACTGACGGATTTTTTTAAAATCTCGCAGGGACTAAAGCAAGGAGACGGGGTGCCCCCAACACTTTTCAATTCAGTGCTAGTATATGCAATCAGACAAATGGACATCGGGCGAGAAAACCTGTTGACCAACAAAACAGTGCAGCTAGCAGCTTATGCCGATGACATTAATAATATGAGTCGAAAGTCAGTAGGAGTACAAGAAACATATTCCCAGCTAAAAACGTAGACGAAGAGTCTGGGCCTAGAAATTAATACAGAAAAAACAAAAACAATGGTACAGACCAGGAAAAACGAAGTGACGTAAAACATTAGAAATGAAGATAATAACGAAAATGTCGAAAAATTTACAAAAGGAGTCCAACCTGTGGGAAAAGGATCGAGGACGGGGAAATAAAAAGGGAT
>JAROYC020000003.1:3009893-3056199 GCA_029619255.2 Dynastes hyllus | reverse complement strand
ATGGTACTTTTCAGTTATTTCCCAGGAAATAAGTGACCACGAGGCGAAAGTCATTCCAAGCATTTTTTTCAATATCTGTTAAAGTGCTGTCCAAATGTTCGTCTTTCAGAATATTTCGAATCCGTGGCTCCCTTCTTTAACCCAAGTAAAAGTGCAACAACCTTTAAGTCGCCACAGATCTGCCATTGGTGCTCATCGTATTTTATGCTTGTCAATAGGTACTTCATTTTTCTTTTTCTCTAAATGCGAATGGCATATCCAACAGAAATAGACGGTAGAATATTTCCAATATGCCATAGTACTGCCTTTAAACTGAATGTTGTCTATAAACAATCTCCATTCCTCTGGCTTGCAGTTTATATTTAGAGCCGCCGATAAACCGCTAATGTTATTGCAGAAAACCAAGTTATTTTCCATGTCAAAAAATGGTACTAGGCCTTTATGGCGATTACGAAAAACACATACCGAAACATCGTCTTCTAATAGGTTCCACTGCCGCAGTCTTGATCCTAGTAACTCTGCCTTACTTTTTGGAAGTTTTAGATCTCTCACGAGATCGTTTAATTCTGACTGGCTTATTTTGTGCGGTTGGCGGTTTGACGTGCTTGGTGTGAAATCAGGATCTCTTGATGTTGATGGCATATCTTCTTCAGACAAATCGCTGTATCGCTATTATCTGATTCGTAAGTGAATGTTCCTGGGGGTTCTGGAATAGGAAGTTCGTCACTATGAGTCACAGGTCTCATGGCAGATGGTATATTTGGATAGTTGATAACCGATTTTTTCTTCTTGGATAAAACCTGTGCCTTGCCCAACACGAAGTATCATGCAAAAATAGCAATCATTAACATGATTTGTAGTTTCTCTCCAGACCATTGGGACAGCAAACCACATAGATCGTTTTTTTTTATGATTTAACCAGTTTTTCACACTTGAAGCGCATGTATTCCAGCAGATATGTGGCGTCCAATGTTTGTCTTGATCCCCTATTTTGCAACCGAAATAAAGCCGATGTGCCTGTTTTATCAATGGAGTAATAGACCGCTTCCTGAGACGCAAAAATCATCTCACCACAAACATAACAGAAATGATCTGGATTGTTTACACTCTTTCGGGACATCTTACAATGTCAACTATTCGATTAGACTCACTAACTTCGACTGACCAACCTCTCCGCTTTGTGGCTGCTTATATACCCAGATACGGCTTCTAAATTTTTAGAGAATATTCGAGAAGATTCGAGAATTTTCTATTCAATTCCACAATATTCGCGATAGTGGCGTTTGTCATTTGTTTGTATACAGGGGCTGTTCAGTACATGGCGGACTTGCGATTACAGTGTTAATGTATAGGGACACATGACATCACGTATCTCTAAAACTTGAACTAATATTAAAAAGATAAGTTTATTTTCGGTTTTAGCACACCAAAAATGGTAAGATTTAGTCGATTTTATTTTAGATACATTTTGGCTGTTGTCCAGTGTTATGGTTGACAAAGTACTGGGCGGTATGTCATATTCGGCAGCGATAATCTTCTTTTTAATTCCAGTTTCCACCTTTTTTAATATCTCCAATTTCTTTTCGATATTTAAACTTTTCAATTTACGTTTCGGAGCCAAAATTGACGCAACAATGAACTTATCGCTCACAAAACACACCACACAAATGACGATATAAGCGAAAAGCGAACTTCTAGTCTCAATAACAGAAATTGGTAATTCCCCGAGAAATTGGCAATTCCCTCACGTAATAAACTGTAAACAAATAACTGGCGAAATTTCTCGGAAATTTCGAGTTAGGGAAGTCTTAACTTATATACATTCTCCAATTTTCGTTTGAGTTACAGAAATATTCGAGTTAAAGAGGTTAAAATGTATAAAAACTTAACAACGGTACCGGGAAATAAAATTAATTCGAGTTAGAGAAAATTTCGAGTTAGAGGTGTTCGAGTTAGAGGAGTTGGACTGTACTTCCACTAACAAAAGTGTGAATTACCAAATATAGTATTTTAAAAAGTAAAGCATCAGATACTGCCAAGTGACAATAGAAATATCAAGTACAAAGCTCATTGGAAGGCGTTTGAAGTCCTTAAAGTATTTCAAGCACTGCTATAAGTGCTTCAAACGCACTAAATGCTCTTTAACGGCAAACGAAAAATGCGCCGGAGCACCATCGTGTTGAAAGCACATTTGTTGTCTTCGATTCAAAGGAATGTCATCCAAAAGATAGATATAGGAGTTCGACTGTACTTTCATTCTCATTGTAATAGCTAAAACTTAATGGAAATTTAACGTAAAATGCATACCACAAGATCCAAGATGTCATCTTGAACGTTCCTATTGTGAGCGAATACGGAGTAGGCTGAAGAATGTGAGAATATCACAGGAGCTTTGCTCAAGCGAATCGCCCTGTCCATAACGCCATGGGAAACGTGCGATAGGTCCACTAACATTCCCAATCTATTCATCTCCTTTACTACCATCTCGCAATTGATAAAACAATGTTAGATATTGGTTATTTTTGGTGAGAAATAAAAATATACACTTACTTCACCATATTTGGTCAGATGGATTATGGGTGTAGCATCGTCGACGAAAGAATTATCCGCCCTGCACAAATATAAATATAAAAACAATTGTTATAGCTTGTTTCACGAGATCGAAGTATTGGATTTTATGGAGTATAGACATCGTTTATTAATTTATATCGATTTGAATGTAACCATCCCTTTTTAGAACCACTCCTACACGCAGACAAATGATTTCTTGCAGCAGGAAAATAGATTTTCTTATAAAAATCAGTCTCTATTCAAGAAAATATTTTTATTTCAAGACTATAAAAATGTATAATATAAGAAAATAATTTTCTCGAAATTTTATTTCTATTAAAAAAATATTTTCTTAGAGTTAGAAAATCAAGAAAATCCAAGACAGAAAAATGTTTCTTCCAAGTAAATCACTTAGTTTTAAGTTTAATAACACTGTGCTAGTTGCAAAATGCAACAAACTGGGTACCCGAGGGGTAAACCTAATCCAAGTACGCTGAATCCAATGGTGTTAACCGTTTTTAAAAGTTAGCTCGCGTTTTCGAGCAATTTCAATTTAAAAATTTCAGGCACAAAGAACCTTCTGGAATTTTCTGGAAAACCTGATCAATGGCCGAAGAGCTTTCTGGAACCTTCGAGAACCTTTCATGGAGCGTTCATGAACCAACAACCAATAAAATAAGGACTCCTTTGATAGATACTCTTTTTGTGAGGGGGAGGTAAAAGGTAGTCGGTAGCGGAGTCGGCGATTATTTATTTCATGCGTTCACAGCGTCAGTACTAAATCGATGCTGTATGCGAGTAGTTATGTGTGTATGTAGGCTGTCGTAACTTATTTCGTAATTGTACGCTTATGTTTGCTTTAAAAATGTCGCAGTTAAGTACGTCGCAAAAACGACCAATGGCAGACACAGTTAAAAACTTTATAATGGACATGCCGGACTTGATTTTTGATGGCGCTAAAATTCAATGTCTAGTTTGTAAAATCCCTTTAATATGTTAGTCCAGAAGCCATTGTCAACGTCACATCGAAAGCAAACAGCATTCTTCTGCAAAAAGTGGCATACGAGACCAAGAAAAATTTTCATTTGATTTATATGTTACTCTTATTTTATGTAATCTATCGTTTCGTTTACTAGACAAAGAAGCATTTGTCTCCTTCTGGAATAAATATGCGGACTATAAATTACCTAGTCGGACATCAATACGAAATATAGTGCCATTTAGTCGTGAACATATAGAAAAAAGAATAAAAACGAAATTGAAAGATAAAAATCTGTGGTTGTGTGTGGAGGAAACAACAGATCGTAAAAAACATCCTGTGGTTAATGTAATGGTACGTACAATGGAACCACATCGACCGTCATCCTCCTTCTTACTTGCTTCCAAAAGAGTTATAAATTGTACTGCCGATGAGATTCTAAAGGTGGTGTTGAACTCATTGAACAAATTTGAAGTTTCAACTAAGCAACTTTTAATGTTTATGAGTGATGGTGCCGCAAACATGCGTTCTTTGGGCCGATTTCTTAAAGAACACAGTGGTAACTTCTTGCATGTAACGTGTAAAATCCATACTCTAAATCTTGCGGCACAAACGATTCCTACATGTTTTCCACTAGTAAATGCATTGATTCCTAATACAAAGGCAGTGTTTCTAAAGTTCCCGAAACGTACCCGACTATTTCACCAACTGTGTCCTGATTTACCTGAACCACCACAGCCGATTGTTACACGTTAGGGAACATGGTTGCAGGCTGCGTTTTACTACAACAAATATTTTGATCAAGTAAAGAAGGTAGTTTTAAAATTCAATCCGACAGAAGCTGAAGCAGTCAAGAAAAGCCAGGAAATATTTCAAGATAGTCAGGTTAAAAGAGACTTACAAACCATTCACATCAATTACTTCGGACTAGCGAAGGAAATAGAAAAATTACAAAATGTTTCGATGTCGCTAGTGGATTCTGTTCAAATTGTGAATGATGTTCACGCACAGTTATGCGCTGTAGAAGGCGAAACAAATTGGTGTGTAATACGAAAATTTGAAAGTGTTTTAGAGAAAAGACCCCGATTTTCTTATATTAAGACAAATTTGTGAAGGTGCTGTGAAGATGCATTAAGTTGTTTCAAAGATTATTTTAAATATGCAAATATAACATCGCTAGATGTCGAACGGTCTTTTTCGGCATTAAAAATCATTTATTCCGCACGTCGTACTCACTTGACTGAAACAGCTGTGGAAACATATCTAATGATTCAAATATTTAACAGATGTTACCCAGTTTGTGATTTCACGGAAGACTTAAAACGTTAAGTGTTTCAGCACGTTTTATAGTTTATTTCTTACCTTCTATTTTATGTGTAAACTTTTATGCGCTCGCCACGGCTCTGGCTATTACCGCATATTTGCCCAGGTTAGCTATAACGGACATTTACTTATACTAAGAATCGGTTTCTTCAAGATTTTCTTAAATCAAGTTAACTAATGTCTTAAGCAAAGAAATACAATTATTTCATTACAAGTATATACTTCTCTCAAGCGGAGGAAAAACTCTAAGAAAATATTTCTTTTCATTTGAAACAGTTATTGTATTGTGGATAACAATTTTAGAAACAACCAATATCTGAATACCACCCTTGTAGTTAGATTGAAGATTGAGATAGAGTTGCGGACAATGAAGGAACTTATTAAAAAATTTAGGGATCCAAAAATAACATTTTGGTAGCTGCGATAGAGAAAGGGTTGCACTTGCATTCTGCTTAATTTCAACAGAACACAAGCGACGTACGAGGTGTTAAAAACATTTTGGGAACGTTCGGGAAAATGCATACGTCAATTATGGCAGGAGTTGTTTTAAAATACACCTGAACAATGAACATACAGTGACTCTTTACTTTTATTTCACGATTCCGTTTATTGTAACTTACCACGGAGTGTTACAAGTATGGGTTAAAGTCATGTATCTCACTCCCAACTCGTAGAGCATTCTCAAGGCGCTCAGACGTGAATCCATCGAGTGCCCACCCTCTACTCCTATTAAGCTGCCAATTTTCCCTTTTTCGAAAGCATTCATTATACCTAAACAGTATGGAAAGAAGGAGAAAGTGAACCAATTTTAGAGTAGCCTAACCAAACACCTACCATCAGCAGTCGTAACGAACTCAAGATCTGCGGGGTACTTCTTCACCAACCGCTTGATTACGTCAATCTGCTCGACAGTTTGCGCCAAAGCATCTTTATATTGAGTGTTGCAATCGACGTACGCTGCCCAGAACTGAAATATTCCCAAAATACATGTGTGAGGAACTAGCAACGTTCATTACAAAGAAGAAGAAGAAGTATCGATGTGGTGTACCTGCGCTCCGACTTTGCCTTTCCGCAATCTAGGAAGGTCCGTGTGACAAGTGATGCAACTCTTTGTACCGAATAGAGAATCCTGGCTGAGGTCCTGATGGAAGCTGAAGTTTGTCAAGTTATTTTGCAGGAGTCTGTACAGATTGTATGGTAAATCGTTATGGCTGTAACGGTAGAAGATATGCAAGTATTTATTAAAAATATACAGTGAAGTCCCGATACTTAAAACATAAGGAACTTACCCATCGATCAGAGGTACCAATTCTAATACATGACTGTGGGCACGGCCCGGGAGTAAGGTTACCAGACAGACGGTGACAATCGTAACTGCAACAATTAGACATGCGACTGCTTTAGGTTAGAAACACCTGTCTAGGGCTGTATAAGTCCAAAACGACGTTAACTTTATACATCTTTTATTGTATTACAAACATACACGCATACACATGCAGCGTATACACACAAGCGCAACGAGAAAGTGTGAATTGAGAGACTGACTTAAGACTGTACCTGTATTATCTCAGATATACAGTGTAACAACTTTATTGTTACGCGGTCTGTTTATTTTAAACGGTACTGTATGCGCACCAATATTTATTTCGATTTGTTGCAACGTTGAATTTTTCTTTTAAGTTTTTTTTACGATTTTGACGCGTATCCTCGGCCGAATGAAATTTTCCTTCGCCCTTTTTCTCACGAGCTCTGATAAGGATCAGACGTGAGGCGTACCTGAGTGAATGGTGCTTAATTACCTCAAATGGGTGAGTACTTTTGAGCGATCATTTCTTAACATATCTTAATTTGTGATAAAATTTTATTGCAGCATAGATTTCGTAAGTTTTATCTTATTGCTTTTCACGAATTCCATTTTTACCTTATCGCACATGTTTCTTTTCGTCGAGCCTAGTGCAAAGTTAAGATGGCTTCTCTCTTGTAATTTTTTTTTATGCTAAGTTGCTAGTAAATTTATCTCTTCTTTGAGTAGAATGTTACTTCGTAGTATTTGCAATTAAAGGTTTATTTTAAAAGCTTTATACATTTAATAATTTTTTTTTTCTTTAGCAAATTATTAAAGATCCTTTTCTCTCTTTATTTGAATGAATTTTTAGATTCTATATTAAATTACTAGTGAAATAAATTCGCTCTCATTTTTTTTTCTTTTCGATATTCATTGAACACAAATACGTTTTCATTTTATTCTTTCCCTGATTTCGCTCACCTTAGCTTCCGTTTTTGCTGTTTTATTTTTGTACTTCTAGGTATTTATAAACCCAAGAACAATTATTCTATCTGTGGGAGCAATCCTTACGACCTAAGAAGCGGTACCGTGAGTTAGGAAAGAGTTATCCACCTGCTCGGAAACGACGCCCAGGAGCCAGGTTTTTAGACAAGAACACCTAGAGTAACAGTAATATTATTTTGATTTTTATATGAAAAACCACACATAACTAAAATTCGATTATCTTTTTTTTATTGTTATATATTTTTTTTTCTTTTTGTTCAAATAAAATCGTTGTTAAAATTTCGAAATCCACCTCTCATAAATATTTCCACACATCAAGGAGAGGTGCAACAAAGTTTTTGGCGCTTTTCTCAAAAAAGCTCCTGGCGCCCTTATTTGTGCATATCATTTACCTCAACTTTGATGGACCTCTGCCATACCTCGCCCTGAGCCCTGTCCTAGCTGGAGGCACAGTAAAACCAACCTTTTTGGGGTGGTTATAACAGCTTGCAATATATTCTTTATTATCCATTCTAGAATGAAATATTTTAAATGAATGTTTCAATTGAATGGGTGCATCTTTATGAATTATTTTCTAATATACAGAGTGTTCCGATAAGGCTGTACCGAATCACACTTTATTATTTTAAATGGAATACCCTATATATTATGTAATTTTCTGATTCCCCATTCAATTTTAGGGTGACTTCATGTAACATATCATACGTAGAGTTTGTTAAAAAGGTGGTACCGGATGGCAGTAGCGTAGCGGTAGCGGCTTGGGTGTAGGGGTAATTTTCAACTCGTAGTCAATCTCGACAGTACCGCGAGAGAGTTCAAAGCGACAGTGCGTTGCGCGCTGCACGCCAAATAAGTACGCGGAGATGGGACGCCCAAAGGGTGTAACGTTCCTTTCGAATGTGAATAAATATCTCAGGCATTTCCCTGGATTAGAATATAGAAGTCCGCATATTTATTGCACAATATGCAATAGCGGATTGCCAAGTTGCGATAGGTTTGAATGTAGAAAACATTGTAAAAGTAAACGTCATTTATTGAATTTAAGAAACAGTATTCCATACTGGTAACTTTTATATGATTTTATTTTTATGTTAAGTATGTACAACATCCCACAACATCTAGTATCTAATGAACACTTTCGTCTTTTTTGGGCTAAGCATGTGCCCTTATGGAAACTGCCAGCATCTATGCAATTACGATACAATTTGCCACGTTTACAAGGTACGGTAAAGGAATGTATAAAAGACGAGTTGAGAAAAAAGAAAATCTGCCTATGTGTGGATGAAACAACTGATGCTCAGAAACACAAAGTCATTCATGTTGTCGCGTCCTTTAAAACGTGATGGTCCACCGGCTTCATTGTTGTTATCCAGTAAAAGGATTCAGAAAACTAATGCAGAAACCGTTGTCAAGATAAAAAAAGATTCGTTGAGAGAATTTTGTATCGCAGGAGCCCAAGTCACAACGTTCGTTATCGACGCAGCCGCAACAATGCTGAGAGTTGGTAGGATGTTGAAAATATGCTTTCCGACTCTTCTTCACATAACTTGCCTCATACACGCACGTCACCTCGTAGCAAAAACCATTCGAAAGAAGTATCCGATGGTGGATAAGTTAATAGCATCTACCAAAAAAGTATTCATCAAATTTCCCAAACACATCCGTGTATTCAAACAATTGTATCCGAAATTAACCCCCACCACCTCAGCCTGTAATAACGCGATGGGGAACATGGCTCCAGGCAGATCTTACTTATCAAAAATATTTTTCACGAGTGAAAATGTCATCTTGAAACTTTATTCAAAGATTCTGCAGCAGTTCGAAAAGTCAGCAATTTTTTCCAATTCGGACGTTCAACAACAAATAAATGAAATTTCCATGAACTATTCTGAAGTTGAAATTTATTGAGCAATTAGAAAACAGTCACTTATCTGCACGAGACGCATTTTAAAATTTCATAAACAATTTACAAGCCGCTCTAGAAAACTTGACGAACACTATAGGAGTCGATGTTGCTCAAAAATTTGGTGCAATTTTAACGAAAAATCCCGATTTACAAAAGGTTCGGTCTATAACCCGAAAATCAAGAGTGCCCAGATGAGGAAAAGGAATATCTGACATTTGCAAATCTTTACTGGATGTCGAACGATCATTTTCGAAGTATACGACAACGTATTCACAACACCGTCGACGGCTGAATGAATCGACAATGGAAGCGTTGCTGATGTTGCAATTCTACGCAGGTTACCAAGGCGGTTGCCAATTGCCACAGTGGACATCAAGACGACAAAAAAGGTAACAATATTATTTCATTTAAAATTTATATACATACCTACTTTTATGCGGTGCGCCACTACCGGTACCACCTTTTTAACAAACTCCACTTATTAATCTAAACGTTTTAGTTCAGGAATCGATAAATTATCTTGTTCACAGTCAGTGATTGATAATTGGGGAATAATTTGAAAAGTAAGTCAATGACAATCATAATGCCGATATAAATCATTTGAAATTTTCAATATGGCCCACTGGAAATAATAGTTGGAAACAGTCTTTGGCTGATTGTGATCCTTAAAGTGTCCGATTAAGAAAAGTTCCGTTTAAAAAAACGACGGGTGAAATTTTTAATTGACCCTTATGCTTTAAATCGTTCAAATTGTTTATCCTTCGTTTTGTCTAACGTTAATGGTAGAATTGATTGCTCATTTATAAGCTAAACAAAGGCCAAAAATTTCAGCTTTCCACTTTTTCCCATTAAAATGATATCAGACATAATAGTTAAGCTTTGTACATAGTTGAAAGTTTTAATAAGAACAGTTGAATAGCGCGAAAACGATGCGTTCTTGATATATGGTATGCTATATAAAGTTACCCTAGAATTGTACGGGGAATCAAAAAATAACATAATATGTAAGGTATTCCATTTAAAATAACGAAGTTTGGTTCGGTACAGCCTTAACGGAACACTCTGTATAATAAGAAATAATTCAAAAAGATGCACGCTTTCCATTGATGAAACTTTTACTCAAAATATTCTATTCTAAAGTCGGTAATAAAGAAGATATTGCACATTCAATTTTTATAGGGCACCCTGTAAGAGTAATAGGAATGTTTTATTCAATACAATGAACATACTACCCTGTATACCAGGCGACAAAAAGTCAGGCTAAGTAAAAATTCCAGGAACAAATTATTATGCAGGCAATTTGAATTTTGACAACGACCACAAAAACTTATAACATTCATTTAGAGAATTTTGCTAATTAAACAATAAGAACAGAAAATTACAAAACAGAAAGTAGGTATATTACGTAAAAGTAAGCTGCTAAGACGTGTTCTGCTTTAAAATTATTTGCTAGCTAAGATATTGATTAAAAACGTATATTTTGTGCAATTGAGATTCATCGTTTCATTCTATTTTATAGATCTGCGTCTTAAATGCCAGCCTAATCTTGATTGCTTGAACTTTTATTGTTACATCGTTTCTTTAATTGCCTCGAAAATGGAATACGAAAATAAGATAACATAGTACTTACCTACAATAAGAATTATTTTGACGTGGAGAAGCATTTTAGCAGACACAAGTGTCAGAATTGAAAATTCATTTATTTGATTTTTATCGATATGTCACATTATGTGTAGGATAATGGGATAAACCAAACTCACAACTCAACAAATTGTTATTACGTTTAAGTTTGGCAAGAAATCTGTTGCATTTCTCATTCAAATCGAAAACATTAGGTATTAGACTTTAAACTACAAAGATACAAAGCTACAGCCTTCAATGATTATAGGTTATATTTATATTTACGGTTTTGATACTTCGCTGTTAACTAAAAACTTCCTCATAGAATCAGAAAAGCTTTTTATTATTTGAAATGTATTAATTGATGGGAAACACGTGGTAACAGCAATATATTCGTCAATTCTGCACTGTACCCCGCTGTAATTCTCACAACATTCCGAATCAAAATTGCTGAGTAAATGTAAACGTTGGCTTGTTTGATGCCATTGAAGATCCAGATCAAGTCCCGGTGTTAAAGTTAACTAATTTTTCTAGAAGAGGAAAACCGATGATCAGAAGCCGAGAATTTTCTCGATGATTTATTTGTGATGAAATTGAGCTACTTGGTGGACATACTCGAGAAACTAAGTACCTTAAATCCTCAATTCCAATGCACAAATACACATATGTTGGATACGAATGGTAAAGTTAATGCTTTCTGAAGAAAAATGAAATTGTGTAGCAGAAATGTAAAGCAAAAAAAAAACTAGAAATGTTTGCAAATGTGAAGGAATGTGTTAAAACTTACAATGCTAAAAAACAACATGTGAAAGTTGTTCTTGTAACCATTGAAAATTAATTAGCCATACTGGCGGAGAATTTTAAAAGATATTTTCTTGCTGACGACTTGATAAGAAGTTACGAGTGGGTTAGGAACCCATTTCAAAATACAGTCGAAGGTCTCTCAACCACTGAAGAAGGATCTTCATAAACTTCACGACAAGTGGCGAAATTAAAAGACAATTTAGTAATAAATCACTCTTTGAATTTTGGGCAGGGGTGGATCCTGCACTGAAAACAAGAGCATTTCGTATGCTATTACCATTTTCAGCATCCTACCTTTGCGAAAACGAATTTTCTGCAGTGGCTGCTCTTAAGACAAAATTATAGATCTCGGAAAAATATAGAAAAAGAACAGACAGTGTCAATTTCTAATATTAAATCTTTTTTCGAAAAACTTTGCTCTGCAAAACAGGCGCAAGGGGGTCACTAATAATTATTAAACTAGTTTTTAATTTAGTGTTGATAAAGTAATTATTAAATACATTTTGCAGTACAATCCTATTTGTAAGTGTATTATATCAGCGTAACGGGGTGGGCTTCCTGATGAGTAAAAAGCTGAAGGAAAAAGTCGTGAAGCTTGAAGCGATTTTGGACAGGATGTGCTACATGGAAATAGGACGAAGTTAATCTGTGAATAATAAATGTACACGTCCCAACGGAATGCAAGACGGAAGAGCTAAAAGAGGAATTGGAACCAGAGTATGATAAAATAAGTAAGCACAACATCAAAGTGGTGATAGGAGATATGAACGCCAAAACAGGCAGCGAGCTCAGATACAGGGATACTGTCGGGAGAATGTATGCATGAAGAATCAAATGATAATGGTAGAAGGGTGATCGAGTTCGGAGAAGAAAAGAGCATGAAGGTAATGAACACGCATTTCAAAGACATATACAAGAGGGCATGGATGGCGCCAGATGGGGAGCACATTAACCAAATAGACCACGTCGTCATAGATAATACGCAACAAAGAAGCATGACGAATGCGAAGTCATGTAGAGGGGCGGATATGAACTCGGACCATTTTTTAGTTAAAATCAATATTAAAATAACGAAAGAGGCAATAAAGAGACAAAGAGAAAGGGTAAAAGAGCAATTTCATGTGGGGAAAGTAGAGTTAATGGATATTCAACAAAGATATGAGCAAGGGATAATGCAAGGAAGATGCTAGGAAAAAGAGCAGGATAGAACCAAGGACGTTAATCAAAAGTGGGAACAACTAGAAGATGTAATGAAGAGAGCCACGGAGAAAACAATACCCCCCGAGAAACGCCAGAAGGAGCAACCATGGTGGGACCAAGAGTGCAGAACCGAAACCGAAAAAAGAAATAAGTTAAGGGTGAAGGCACTACAAACAAAACGAACAAAGGATAAGGAATAGTACAAAGAACAATGAGCAAAAGTCAAAAGGCTGAATAGACAAAAGAAAATAACTAGGAAAGAACAAAAGGTGTCGAAAATAGAGGAATATTACAAAAGGAAAGATGTCAGAAACTTCCACAGAGAAACAAAAAAGCTAGAAAAAGATATAACCATAGTATATTCATTAAGGGGACAAGGAGGGTAAGTTAATAGGGGAAGGAGAACAAATGAAGAGAAGATGGAAAGAATAGTTCTACGAATTATTAAACAATGAAACAGAAGAGGATGAAGGGTAGGAAATAAGAGAAGACAGGATGGAAGTAACGGAACCAACTTAAGAGGAGGTAGAGGAAATACTAGATAATATGAAGAACAATAAGAGCCCGGGACAAAATGGTATAACAGTCGAAAATATCGAATACGCTGGAGGAGAACTAAGGAAAAAGATTCACGAGTTAATAATATGTCTGGAGATGTCTGGAGAAAAGAGCAGATGCCAGAAGAATGGGAGAAAGCCTCAATCGTCCCAATCCTAAAAAACGGGGATGAAGCCGATTGCAATAATTATAGGGGAATAGCCCTATAATTACTAGACGTAGTTTATAAGATATTAGCAATAGCATTAAAGGGAAGCTGAAGACAATAGTTGAACCTCAAATAGGAGAATACCAAGCCGACTTCAGAAAAAATAGAACAACGGATCAAGTGTTCGTGATGAAAGAAGTAATAACATGTTATGAGTATAATATACCAAATTATTATCTTTGTGGACTTCAAAAAGGCGTACAATTCAGTACGGAAATGCGTAAGTAATAAGAGTGATGGAGGAGTTTGCAATACCCGCGAAGTTACAGAGATTAACAATGATGACTTCCGACAGGGAGACCCGCTCTCTACATTGCTTTTTAGAATGGTGTTGGAAAAAATTGTAAGGAACAGCGGACTCAACAGAGAAGGAGATATATTATACAAGGACCACCAATTAGTAGAATACGCTGACGATCTGGCGATGGTTGCCAGAAACGAAAAAGAACTAAAAGGAATAATGTAGAGGAAGCGAGTCATCGAGGATTGCAGATAAAGCAGAGAAAGAGTAAAGTTATAAAGGTAGGGGAAGAGCAGCAGTGCAAAGGAAGAAGTCAAAGCAGACACATGGCTAGAAGAAGTTAAATTCGAGGTGCTGGATGACTTCGTATATTTAGGAGCAAGGATAACGAGTAATTGCGAAGAAAAGAAAGAGACCGATGCAAGGATTAGTAAAGCCAATAGAACAGCCGGAGTGATGAACTACTAAGGGCAAAGCAACTGTCAAGGACCTCGAAATTTAGATTATACGAAACCATAATAAGACCAACGACCTTATATGGATGCAAGACATGGGTTTTGAATCAAACGACAAGAGAAATAGTAAGATGAGAACGAAAAATACTCAGAAGAATAGTAGGAGGGAAAAGGACGGAAAAAGGACGAATGAGGAAATTTACAACTTATACAAGGAGCCACAAATAGACATGTTCATCAAAGCAAGAAGATTACAGTAGTTGGGACACACAGAGAGAATGACGAAGGATACAACAGTTAATAAAAAAAAAAACATGAAAACAGCCGCAATATAAGAAGGGGAAGGGAATGCCGAGAAAACGTTGGAGGAAAGCGGTTCAAGAAGACCTAGAGGATAAGGGAATAATGGATTGGAGAAGGAAGACCAAGGACAGAAGAATTTGGAAAACAATAACAAAGCTCTGGGCCTGAAGACCCGCAATATATATATATCAGTATAAACGTGTATTTTATTTTTTGTTTTGTCGGAATGTATTTTATTGCTTTTATTTCAGTAAAAATTAAATAATGTTTTTAATAATATTTTTTCTTATTTTCGATATGCTCCCCTCACAGGTTAAGAATCGCTGATTTAGACAAGACAACAGCGAAATTCAAAAACGAACTATAGAATTATGGAAGATGTATTTGCCAGTTAATTTAACATCAGGGTAATGGTTGGATAAAAGGTTAATTTTATTTCACTACGATGAGCATTCCATGTTACTTATTAAATGAGATGGCACTAATAACTATAGCGGGCCAAGAGCGCCACGCGCCAGGTTCGCAATCAGGCTGCCGGGCGCATATATGTATGTAAACATAGGTAATTTAAATATGTAATTATTAGGACGAGGACCAAAACCACTGTCTATTACGTCGTGAAGCGCGCAAATATACACCTGCAGTTTGGGTGTTCGTTGATAAATAGGGCGTTGTTCACAGTGGGCCACTAAAAAAAAAGTTCATTCATCGACGGCTACGAACTAACAGCGCGCTTATTCATTTACGGATGACGCGCTCTATTCATCAACAAATGACGAGTCTGCAGATGTTACGTTTGCACCACTTCGTAGCATACTAGAAACAAGCGTCGGTGTGCTCGCTTTAGTGATTATGTCTAACGTAACTATTAAAAATAAACGGCCATTACCTACGAAAGTTAAAATTTCTTAGTGAATTTGTGGATTTACACTACAATGGGAGTACAATTTTCTGTAAAGTTTGTAAAAAGAAACTACTGTGCTGGAGCAAACGTGATTGTGAAAGACATAAAAATAGCGCACACCACAGAAATAAAAGAAATGGTGTGTCACAACAACGTCAATTTCAATTAGAATTGCTTTTAACGTTTATGGTATGTGGTTACCACTTCGTATACTTGATAAAAAAGCATTTCGAAAATTCTGGAGTAATACAATACCGAGTGGATACCCATCTCGGACAGCGTTACGGAGAGATATTCCACGAATACGTGAGGACATTGAAAATCAAATTTAAAAAGCCAAATTTAAAAAAGATAAACAGCTTGGCTATGTCATGATGAGACGACAGATTGCAAAAAAAATTCTATTTTGAATATAATAGTGCGCGTATTAGATCTTATTAAACCAAATTTTGCAATTCTATTAGCCAGCAGAAGATTAAAACAGTGTACTAGTAAAGCAATTACGGCCGTAGTTCTCGAAACGTTACAAAAATTTCAAGTTCAACCAGTCAACTGTTGTTGTTCATGAGCGATGGTGCAGCAACAATGTGTAGTGTAGGCCGTTCCTTAAAGAAAAGTGTGAAGGACTTTTACATGTTACGTGTAAAGTCCATGCTTTACATCTTGTGGCACAAACTATTCGAGTGTTACCCGGAGGGGATGCATTAATGCAAACACAAAAAAGTGTTTCTCAAAAGTCCTAAGAGGACGGGGGCATTCCACAGGTTATGCCCTGGTATTCGAGAACCACTACAGCCCATTCTTACGCGTTGGGGAACGTGGTTAAAAGCCGTTTTTTATTATAATGAACATTTTCAAAAGTCAAATCCGTTATTTTGCAATTCATCCCTGCCGAAGCTAGAGCTATTAGGATGAGCCAGAAGGGATTTCTCGATATTTCTGTTGAAACACATCTAAAGAATATTAGCAACAATTACAAAGGGTTAGTAGACGCGATAGAAAATTTGCAAAATTCTGGATTGTCGTTGGTAGAATCAGCGCAAGTCGTGGACGAAGTTAGTACATTGTTACACAGTATAAACGATGCAACAAGTGGACGAGTTTTAGCTAAGTTCGATAGTGTTTTAAAAAAGAATCCGGACTACACGAGATTAAGACAAATGTGCGATGGGCATCTGCAGATTCCTTGACTAAGTCTAAAAATTATTTTTAAATTTCGCCTGTCTTACTTGGTAGACGTGGAACGGTCGTTTTCGAAATATAAAGAACATTTTTTTCGTCTCGGCGAACATCCTTCACCGAGGCAAATGTGGAAACTTATCTGATGGTGCAACTTTTTAAACAAGCCCATCCGCATTATTAAGAAGGATAGAATTTATTTATTATATCTTTATTTACAGTTACATTATTAAGTACAACAGAATAAAAAAAACGTTCAGTTTCTCAGTTATTTCCTTATTACATCCCATTTACAACGCATACCGTTTTCAATCAAATAAAAAAACATAATGAAAATAAAAGCACCCCAGCGTGTACTATATATATATCCGCTCTAATTACTAAACATTATTATTGCGTCAGCTTTTATTTTTTTACTCTTGTGTATTAATTTCGAAATATCACATATCTGCTGTGACTCACATATACGCTATTTACAATAAACGGCCGTTGCGCCTGATTCCGATTCTGTTGGATGGCGCAATTTGGCCCGCTCTACTAATAACCCATTTTCGATTAAAAACAAATGCGAATATAGGATTTTTATTCTATACTCTTCAGTTTTAGGGTAATAAATCTAAATCATTTCAAAATAAACAACGCCGCGTCATCATACATCCGAAACAATTCCCGTCCAAATCCCGAAAGCGGTAAACAAATTCCTCCCATTAATATTTACACAAATCTGAATGTTTAATAGAATACATAAGGCAATTTCCTTTTCGCCGTAGCGTATTTAGAAGCGACTATATAGTTCGCCGTTTGTGTATAAGTTTGCAATTTATCGCGGGACACAGGGACGTGAGAGTGAGGGGGTTAAGCTGACAAAATAGCTTCCTTCGTCTTGTCATATATTTCGCCAGTGTTCTACTAGCCGAAAGATCAAACCAAAACCGGTCCGTGTATTTACCATACATGAACATAGTTGTAGTATACTATATTGCCGAGTACAAAACATGTATAAGACGTGACTATTTACATTTGGCGCTTGTTCAAATAACCGAGCAGGGGTATCTTGATCTAGCAGAGGGAAGCATTATTTGAACTTGTTGTGCTCATTTAAAAAGTCACTTCCGGTGAATTTCACTTTATCCGTTGCAATAGGAAGTGAAGAGTAAATCCGCGAGATGCACTTTGTGCATTTTTACGTTTTCTCAGTGGGCGCCAGAAACTACTACGGGAAAACTAACGGTGTGACAGAGTAATTTTTTTTTTTCTAAAAATGTGTAAAAACCCTTACGTGTCTACCTATTTTTGTACGAGAAGCATTTTTTCTTATATAAAACAAAGGTAAAAAATTTATAACAAACTGCAGTTTGCATGTCTCTCTTCATGTTATACTGAATAGGTAATATGTGATTGTAAAAATCACATAACCTCTTTTGCATCCTGGGTTATAGATTTCGGTCGTCCGTAGGCACGAGAAAAACGGGAAAGAGGATCAAAAAGGAATAAACTGTACGCAATTTACGACAAAGCGCGAGCCAGATGGACGCGCGCGAACGACGTAGATCGAAAGAGGGCTACTTTTCCCAACAAATAGGCGTACTTTCGTTCAAAAAAAGGGGCCCGCAACTTCATTAACCGGCGTTTGGTAATTCGGTGAGATTTAAAATACCTTATTATATCCGATTATAGCAAGTGTTCCGCGGCTCACTAGGACGAGCGTTAAATTCCCCCCCCTTGAACTTTTAACTTTTTTTTTTTTTGTGTTTCTTCTGTTATTCTTTGGTAAAAATTACTTATTTAAAAAATGCAGTACGTTTTGGATGACAACGGTTTTTTGATATTTCTTAAAATTAAATTTTTTCTTAACACATTCTTTCTTTTTTTTAATGTAAAAAGCTGTTTACATCATGATTAAAAATAACACCATATCAACTTGGACAAATACGTATGTAAATTGCTAAAGAATATTTTTTTAAATATGAAGTTACAATATAATTCAATTATTTTATCTTTTCATAAAAACAACAATCAAGAATTACAAAACAAGTTTTTCTCAAAATTCTCCATTCCCGGGCCCCCGGTTCCCCCACCTTCAATAACACATCAAACTGTATAACAGTATAAGAATTTTCTGAGCGAGAAGTGTTTTGTAACATAACAAAGCTTAAATCTACTTTCACGTCTGGTCATGGTGCTAGTCCTAGTTTCTTTGTAAAAGATTGTGAGTATTGTGAGAACCGTTAACAACCATCTTCAATTTGATAATAAGAACTGGCTTGTTCCCTGAAATATGGAAAATTAGCAGAGTCCCCCTTTTTTAAAAGGGAGACAGAGCTGACAACAAATTATCGACCAATTAATGTAGTTTGCAATTTCCCAAAATTTGGGGTACGTTGTAAATAGCTGTTCAACAAATGCAAACATCATTTTCCCGCATGAGGGTTTTTTTAGTGACCGATCCACATAATCAAAAAATTTAACAATTTTTTTTGCACCTGACCTGGGGCCAAGTCGACATCATTCACATCGATCTCACGATAACGACTCTACAGATCCTCCATCCTCAAATTGGTCTTTCGGTTCTCTAGTTTTTTTTTCCCTTTAAACCTTTTTAAATTGAAAAGTAATGCCATCACTTATCCACCATCTATGGACCGCGTTTCGATTTTTCATCTCGCCAAGCTTTTGGAAGGTAATGGCAAAAAAGTAAAAAAATGTTTCAGTACGCATGAGGAAATCTAATTGCATCCTCATTTGTACGCTTTTGTGAGTAAATTACCAAAGCCTCACAGAACTGAACAAATCGTATTTTCAAATTTGACCGGGGAGTAGTCTAACACTCAACGGCAGTCTGTTGGATGACTTTGTTGGTTACTATAGCGAAGACGAGGACAAAGTGCAAATTTTGGCAATGGGGCAATAATAAAGTTGTTTTCCTCTTTGCTAGCCCAAATAAATTTTAGTCGACATTTAATGGGTCTTTCGACACCTTCCTAACGTTTAAAGCCAGAACCAATATGTTAGTAAAGGCTCCTTTGTATCACATGGCGACTATTTGCAATAAATTTGACGCGAGTCCATTTCTCTGATATTTTATAACTTCATTGTGTCTTTTTTATTTTTTGTTTGGGGAAAAATTTTTTTTTTACGTTTCCCTTTCCCTCACTTTTTATATCTTTTTATATCTAAATTCATTTGTCCTGTAAATGGTATTTCTGTAGGACAATAAAGATTATTATTATTATTATATAAAGAAATGACAATGTTCTTATATTTTAAAATCGATAAGTTAAATATAAACAAAATGTAGATTTTCATTAATATATTTTAGTTTTCAAAAAAAAAAAACATATTTCTTTAGTAAATTTCTTTATGTAAATTCATATCTGAATAATCAAAAAAGACAATCAAATTGTATAAAGTTAATTTTAAAAGAATGTAAGCATTGGGGCATTACTTGACTTAAAACAATTACATATTTCTGCAATTTAAAAAAATTCTGAGATGTTAAAATATAGTTATTTTAGGATAGACAATTTAACAACAACGTCTCTATTCTGCCAACATTAAACAAATACTGTTCTATATTATTAGAGCCCGGTAACAGGGAGCCGTGCCATAGCCGTACCTGCCTAGTATACAAAAGCAATAGTAAGAAAATAGAAAAAAAATAACAGAACTATTACATGATATAATATATAACCAGTAGTGAACCACTCACCCTTTTAAGCAAACTTGGCTACGGAACTAGTAAAACTAGAACCACCATTATCAGTAGTCATATCTCTTCAAGAGTGGCAAAGGTTGACACCATTAGATGTCTTTCCACAGTTGTCTCGTGAGCGATGTTCGCCGTGTTGAGGAAATGAGTTTATATTTTGAAAAAAGAGCGTTCAACATCACCGATGTTATACATGCATGATTAAAATACTCTTTGTACTTAGTCAGTCGGATAGTGCCGATACACCATCACAAATTTGTTTAATTGCTGTACAAAATCGGGATCTCTCTAGCACACCCTCGAACTTTTTATAAAAAAACCGCGATTATATTTTGCGTTATGTATAGTCAGTAGCTGTGTATGCACTCCGTCCATAATTTGCAAGAGCTGCAATAATGATAGCGATCTATTTTGTTATTGGTTTATTAGTCAATAATCCTTTATAGTAGCTACGAATATTTTTTAAATCTGTTTCAACGGAAATATCTTGAAGTTCATTGACTTTCCTTAATAGCTGCAGCTTCGGCAGGATTGAATTGTTCAAGCAACAGCTTTTCAATGCAAATCGACAGCATAATAAAAAGCCGCCTGCAACCATGTTCCCCAACGTGTAAGAATTGGCTCCGGTGGTTGACGAATACCAGGACACTCTGTGTGAAATGATCGTAGGCGTTTGGGAGGTTTCAAAAATCCTTTTTTTGTGCTTGCTGTTAATGCATCTACCTCGGGAGAGTATTGTCGAATGGTTTCTGCTACAAGATGTAAAGCATGCACTTTACACGTATCATGTAAACACTTGCTTGTATAGGCTTCAGAAGAGAACGGCCTACCAGACATTTATCGCTGAGTCATCAGCTCATAAACATCTTTATCTTTTGAAATTCGAAATTTTTCAACGTACTATTTTCCTTCATTAATTGCTGCAGCAGTACACTCTTGTAGTCTTCGGCTAGCTAGTAACAGCGGTAATGTAGGTTTACTAGGGTCTGGTATGCGTACCATAATATTTACAATTGATTTTTTTTATAGTCTGTTGTCTCGTCAACACATAACCAAAGAAACTGTTTTTTCAATATGCATTTCATTTTCTTTTCCACGTCATCGCGTACAAATGCAACATGCTTACGTACCGTTTTCTCCATTGACAACCGCAACTCGGGATTGTATTTGTCCCAAAAGTCAACTAAGCTTGATTTGTTTATCGAGTAGCTATTGTGGAAATTACAGTTTATGAGCATAAGAATTACATAAACAAAAATGCACTTCTCATTGGCATGCCCAATTTTCGTTTTCTATGCTGTGCCGATTTACGTGTCTTGTACAGTTCCACTTCTTATTTGATAACGTGTATTTTGCACACTTTGACTATCTTACTCTCGTTGTAAAACAAATCAAGGAAAGTCAGAAATAAACTTATTTATAATAATATTTGGTCGTTTTTAGCCTTCGACATGTTCACTAAAACTACAATTAATAACTACGTCTATATCAATAAAATCAACACGCCCTATGTATCAATGCTAGGCGGGCTGGGGTGATGATGATTTGTCGTGTCGTATCATAATCGACCAGCCCTACCCGCCCACCTAAACACAGTCACACCGCCGCTGCGATTGCTCTTCAGTTACCGGGCTCTATATATTATATATTTTTTGTTGTTGTATTCGACAATTACTTGCACTAATACTTTCATAAAAATCGTGTTGAGGCTATGTAGAAATGTGCGCATAAAAGCAATTGCAAGACTTTCAAAGAAGGACAAATTTAAAGGGAAAGAAGAGGAGAACCTATTTTGCAAGCTTCATCGTGTTATGAATTGATCTGCCCCACCTGTAGTATAACAAAGATGTATCTGTCTTGCTAAACATATTTATTTAACTCGTACTTTACTAATACAAACACATCACTCTAATTAACGTAAAACAACATTGACAATCTTGTGGATTAGAATATGTATGTATAAGAAGGTGTAGATGGTTACGCGCCGGCGCATTATACCACATCCTCATCTGCTGTTGGTCGCCTATTTATTGGTGGAACTTCAGGAACTGCAACAAGTATATTAGAGAGATTGTTCGTTCTTCATGAATTAACAGCTATCTACTTATTTATCTACCTACAGTAAACACTCGACATCCCTTCCTTCCGTTTCGATACATTTGCGTAATCGTTTGTAAAAGCTATTCTGCACTTTTCTTAGCATACTAAGTATCACACTCTAGGAGACCTGCGCTACACTTAAGTTAACTCTCTTATAAGTACTTCATTTCGTAAGTAGCTACTTAGGCTTAAAATTTTGAATCAATAGTTAATAACAGCAATGTCAGTATGTTTTGTGTACTATTGTCATGGTAACCAAATATTAACTGTAAATATCTCTAACTTTCAATCTTAGACATATGCATTTTTATACAATAACGTTAGAAATATAAACTTCCCATACGGTGGGTGCAGAAAAAAATATGGTGCCATTTAAAAAAATTAAGTTTCAGATGTTTAAATTTGATAAAGTTTGATGATCAATGCTGAACAGCCTGTATATTTCGAAGGGATTCTAACGCAATATCTAGATAGAGCCAAGTGAGGAATTTAATCGTTCAAAAAGTTAGGATAAAATGTATTTGCATTTCGGATTTTTGGAAGGAAGTAGATGTATTTAAAATTAGTGGATTGAGGACAAGATTGAAATCTGTTAGAAATAAACATATAAAATATATATTGTATTGGTTTAGTTCTAAATAGGCAAGCCAACTACGTAATTATATACAAGCTGTTCCATGTAAAATAACAAGGTAAGTGTGTGTTTCGCTACTTATCGATCACCCCGTACATACGGAAATGTTTACACAATAGGCGCAATTCTACAATACTCCAGAAGGTTGTAACAGCCTGTATATAAATGAATCGTTTATTTCAGAAAGGGACTAAATAACATTTTAGTGGTCTTGATAAAAAAAAAGTCTGTATATTTTGACATATATTAACCAAAGATCATTTTTGACTATCGGGTATATTGCATATGAAATTCTTACATCTAGTAATAATACACAAACACTTGAACACATGAAAAACAAAACTTCTACTTAAACCCTTTCAGCGATAAATGCAGAGATTATAAAATATTATTGTTTATAAAATGCTTAATTTTAAACAATTCTTGTTCTAATAACGTTTAATAATCATACAGAAACACAAAGAAATGATTATTACAAAGAGATTAATAGTTAAAATACATTCTATTTACTCAGTTTTTATCGTTTTTGCGTTTTATTATACAAATCAAGATGATCTTCAATGTAAGGCATCATTCGACTCAAATACTCCACTTTAGTTTTGTAGGATTGGCACTTTACCAGTGTATGCTTTTCGATTGGGCATTTGTATAGTCATTATTCCGAAGCGTCTAGGTGTTTTAAGTGAAAATGTATGATTAGCAAAACTATTAATAAACTCTAAACTAAGCTACGAAACAGGGATGATCGTATCTTCATTTGAATGTTCACTGTGATCATAGTTGGGCAAACAGCGGTAACAGTCATTTAAAATATGGGTGCGGAGTCGGCGATTAATTTTTCCACGCGTTTTCACAGCTTTTTTAAAGTATTTTAATTTTTTCGAATGCCCTTTTTTTTTAAAATGCGAAAAAACGACCAATGGCAGAACATTTAAAAAACTTTATAAGGGAATGCCGGACTTGATTTTGAGGGCCCTAAAATTCAACAGTTTGAAAAATTTTAATTTTTAAAGCCATTGTCAACGTCACATCGAAAGCAAACAGCATTTTTTGCAAAAAGTATACGAGACCAAGAAAAATTTACATTTGATTTATGTGTTACCCCTTTATTTTAAATCTATGTTTCGTTTACAAACAAAGAAGCATTTTCTCTTCGGGAAAAATATGGGACTGTAAATTACCTAGTCGGACATCGATACGAAAGAGTCCTTTGCTCGTAACATATAGAAAAAAGAAGAAAACGGGAATTGAAAGATAAAAAACTGTGGTTGTGTGTGGACGAAAAAAAGATCGTCAAAAAAATTCTGTGGTTAATGAATGGTAGAAATGGAACCAATCGACCGTATTCTCCTTTTTACTTGCTTCCAAAAGAGTTATAAATTGTACTGGATGAGATTTTAAAGGGGGTGTTGAACTCATTGAACAAATTTGAAGTTTCAACTAAGCAATTTAATTTTATAGTGATTCCGCAAACATGCGTTCTTTGGGCCGATCTCTTAAAGAACACAGTGGTAATTTCTTACATGTAACGTGTAAAATCCATACTCTAAATTTTAGGGCACAAACGATTCCTACATGTTTTCCACTAGTAAATGCATTGATTGCTAATACAAAGGCAGTGTTTCTAAAGCCCCCGAAACGTACCCGACTATTTCACAAACTATGTCCTGATTTACCTGAACCACCACAGCCGATTGTTACACGTTGGGGAACATGGTTGCAGGCTGCGTTTTACTACAACAAATATTTTGATCAAGCAAAGAAGGTAGTTTTAAAATTCAATCCCACAGAAGCTGCAGCAATCAAGAAAAGCTAGGAAATATTTCAAGATAGTCAGGTTAAAAGAGATTTACAAACTATTCATAACAATTACTTCGGACTAGCGGAGGGAATAGAAAAACTACAAAATGTTTCGATGTCGCTAGTGGATTCTGGACAAATTGTGAATGATGTTCACGCACAGTTATGCGCTATAGAAGGCGAAACAAATTGGTGTGTAATACGGAAATTTGAAAGTGTTTTAGAGAAAGACTCCGATTTTCTTATATTAAGACAAATTTGTGAAGGTGCGGTGAAGATGCATTAAGTTGTTTCAAAGATTATTTTAGATATGCAAATATAACATCGCTAGATGTCGAACAGTCGTTTTCGGCATTAAAAAACATTTATTCCGCACGTCGTACTCACTTGGCTGAAACAGCTGTGGAAACATATCTAATGATTCAAATATTTAACAGATGTTACCCAGTTTGTGATTTCACGGAAGACTTTTAAAACGGTAAATGTTTCGGCACGTTTTAAAATTTATTTCTTATCTTCTATTTTATGTGTAAACTTTAATGCGCTCGCCACGCCTCTGGTTGTTACCGCATATTTTCCCAGGTTACTAATAACGTTTAATAATCATACAGAAACACAAGCGTCTAGGTGTTTTAAGTGAAAATGTATGATTAGCAAAACTATTAATAAACTCTAAACTAAGCTACGAAACAGGGATGATTGTATCTTCATTTGAATGTTCACTGTGATCAGTTTGATCCATCATGCTTTTACAATACACCTTCAAATAACCCAAATACCACAAGCTATATAGAACCTTAATAATAACGTTTGCCAATTTACAAAACAAATAACTGTCAAAAGAAGTTGTTCTGTCAACCTTTGATCAATTTATCAATCTATGTTTTATTAATAGCAAAGCGCTCAAAAGTGACAAATCAACTTTCTTACGTTGTTTAATGCGGAAACGGTCTAACTGGTGTAGTTACTATCTTTCTTCAATAAACGAAAGCAAATGTTTACCAATTATAAGTTTACAATATTTGACTGCCTCAAGGCAACCGCTTTGTAATCTGTCTAACTTCTCTCACAATTAGCCTATACTTACAACGATAGTCTCTGAAATAGAAGATGTTATCCTTCAGCCCTAAATCCCCATTCCTAGCTCGTGCTGACGATCTCTATAACAAAGATGCATACACAGATATTATCACGATTACTAGAGCACTAGAGCGAGATTTTCAAAGTAAAAGACTACAGGCTGCGTGAAATTGGGCAGCGCACGATTTTTTAAAATTTGAAAACGTTCTGATTTCTGCCGTAGAAAAATATTTTTCTTATTATTAATGCCTTTGCAACAAAGAAATACATCTTTCTTATTGCCACGAAGGTGTTATGAAATGCAAAATAGTAGGTATCATAATTCAATGCGCCAGATCCGCGTCAGCATCCCATATGTACAGGATGTACAGCAGACGACAGCGACGCTGACGAAAGATATTCACGCGAATTGAAGGAAGTATTGAATTATGATTCCAACTTAGATGAAATAGGAAGAAAGTAAGCAAAAGACAGAAGATAGATAGGAGAGTAGGGAAAAGTTAAGAATTAGGAAAAAAAGGGGATTATTAGATTGTTAGACTTTTAGATGTGTAAAGGTGCGTTCACATAGGGTAGCGTGAAATTATCGGTGGAATGAGCGCGAAACTATTTGTAATATTCTGCCGCAATTTTTAAAATAATTTCGTGACATAATGATAACTGGAGTTGCACACTAACGCCAACGGGCAATTGTGGAGGTTCGATACAACCCTTAGTATAACTGCGAGTCTCAACCAGACTTGTTGTGTATACATATACGCTGTCGTAAATACTATTTCGTAGTTCTACGTTTATTTTAAAAATGTTGCCTACGTCGCGAAAACGACCAATGTTGGACAAAGTTACAGAATTTATAGCAGAAATGGCTGACCTAAATTATGACGGCGTTAAAATTCAATGTGTAGTTTGTAATATCCTCTTAATGTGTTGGTCCAAAAGGGATTGTCTACGTCACGTAAATAGTAAACAGCATTCTTAAAAAAAATTGCACACGACACTATGACAAATTTAATTTAATTTATGTGTTACCTTTATTGCATGTAATCTACCGTTTAATTTACTAGACAAGGAAGCATATGTCTTCTTTTGGAATAAATATTCAGACTGCAAATTACCAAGTCGGGCATCGTTACAAAGAACTGTGCCGCCTGCTCGTGAACATGTTGAAAAAAGAATTAAATCGGAGTTGAAAGATAAAAAACTGTGGTTATGTGTGGGCGAAACAACAGATCGTAAAAAAGATTCTGTGATTAATGTAATGGTACGTACAATGGAACCACATCAATCGTCATCTTCAATTCTGTTAGCTTCCAGACGAGTACAACAATGTACTGCCGAAGTAATTTCAAAATTAGTGTTAAAACTTCAACTATGAGCTTAATCAAGTTAACATCGAACGTGTCGAACTAATTAAGGATCTAGTGATTTTGTTTGATAGCAAACTCACTTTTGCGCTACACATTATCAGTATCTCCCATGCGGCTAGAAGATCTCTCGGCTTTATTGTACGAAATTGCAGAGAGTTTACCAATGAGGTAGCTTTGAAATCTTTGTACTACGCTCTTGTTAGATCCCGTCTGGAATACGCCGTCCATCACATGGTGCCCTTACTATTCAACGCATAACCGCCAATTGGAATTGGTCCAACGCAGATTTGCTAAACTCCTCTGGTTCCGGCAAAACGGAATGTACCCACCGAGAGGCGTTGATCATATGTTACTGTTGTTCCGATTTAATTTACCCTCTCTAACTTTCGGCGTATATCCTCCAGTTTGGTGTTTCTCTGAAATCAGTAATGGCTGCATTGACTGCTCTCCACTACTTCAAAGATTACAATTTATAACCCCACGCTCTGGAAAGATTTTTTGAAGACCCTTGGTGAAACATGGATAAAAAGGTAATTTAACATATTTCTTATTATTACGGCCGTCAATGCGTTCTAATGTGCTTACATTTCTAATTCTTAATCTATTCTTATGTTTCCTAATAGTATTATAGACGACATCTTCAGAGAATCCTTTAAAGTTAGAAATATTGATGATTTCCCTTAGTTCATCTGTCCCAGTACTACCTAGGTTGTGTTGTTTACCTAAAATACACAAGCCCGGAAAAAGCATGAGACCCATTGTTTCGAATATCAACAGTCCAACTTACTTACTTTCCAGGTGGTTATCCGACAAATTGAACCAGTTACCTGTACAATTTCCAGATTTGGCTATTAAAAATTCTTACGAGTTCATTGAAAAAACTAAGGACATTAAGCTTACTGACAAAGAAATTTTAGTATCGTTTGACGTAAGTTCATTGTTCCCTAGTGTTCCGGTTGATTTAACTTTGGAATATTTAGAAACACCTTTGTTAGACAAACTGTGATGGATAGAGAGGAAGTTACTAGCTTCATTTCTTTGACAAAACTTTGCATGAAACAAAACTTTTTCCAAATTAACAACACTTTTTATCAACAAACGGAAGGAACGGCAATGGGTGACAGCTTATCTCCGTTTATGGCTAACCTCTTTATGGGTAAATTTGAAACTGACCTGAAGAATACTTTGGCTTTTTTCCCTCGGCTTTGGATCAGATACGTCGATGACATTTTTTGCATCTTTGACATCAGCAAATGTTCAATAACGGATTTCATAGAACAACTTAACTCAAAATTTCTTCATCAAATTTACCCACAAAGAAGAAAGACAACAGGATTCCCTCTTTCCTCTTGACATGTTAGTAATAAGAAATAAGTTAGAAGTAGACGTACAAGTATGGAAACCAACTAGTAATAATAGATTCATCTACAGGATTCTAATCACTCATATGAACACAAACTTTCGGCTATTAACTTTTGGTGCACCGGTTACTCAATTTTCCTTTAACTAAAGATAGATATCAAAATGAACTAAAAGAAATCATCAATATTTCTAACTTTAACGGATTCTCTGAAGATGTCATCTATAATACTATTAGGAAACATGAGAATTAGAAATGTAAGCACATTAGAACGCATTGACGGCCGTAATAATAAGAAATATGTTAAATTGCTTCTTTTATCCATGTTACACCAAGGGTCTTCAAAAAATCTTTTCTAGGGTTGACCGCAAGATTGTTTTTTCTTCGAGCAATAACCTTAAAAACCTTTTAGGAAGTTCCAAAGACCCAGTGGATAACATGGATAAATCAGGAATTTACAAAATTTCATGTAAAGATTTCAGACTGCGTATATTGGGCAGACAAAAAGATCAATCAAAATTAGGTACAAAGAACATTTGGCTCATCTCAAATTCAGAAGGTTTTTGATAAATCTAGCGTTGCCTTACATATGCTTGAAAATAACCAGAATGTTGATAATATAAAGTTAATTAAAAAACCCAAAGAGTAATGCTCAATTAAATTGTTATGAAGGCATGGAAATTTACAAAAACAAAACTCACTTAATGAATTCAGATTTAGGACCACTAAATTCCAGCCTTTATCCTTTGTTACATCATGTTTAATTTTTCATTGTTGTAATTTTAACCATGTGCAATGAACCGCTTCATTGTAATACTGGGATTTAATAACTCACGTCTTTCTGACCATTTACCTTTAGGCTAATTATAGTCCTGTGCAATGAAGCGGCTCATTAAATTTTACGATTTTATATTTACATATTGCCTAATTTTATTTTGCTATATAAGGTTAGTTTTTCACTTAGCTTGTTAGTTCAGTCTTGCTGCTGATGATGATAGCTTGGCTATCGAAACGTGCGTCCGGTACGAATTAAGTGTTGTGGTAAGGGTTTTAGTGAACTGTTTCAGTGTTCCAGTGCCACAATTTTAGAGTACCCGTTTACAGTATATTATTACATTTATGTATCATTCCATCCACTATAAGGGAAATTATTAACAGATAAATTAAGGTTATGATACGACAAAGTAAACCGAGACGCCAGTTATCATTATGTCACGAAATTATTTTAAGAATTACAGCAAAAATTTTTGCAAATAATTTCGGACTAATCCCAACGATAATTTCACGCTACCCTATTATGTGAATGCACCTTTCTGCTGCCCAGATTATAATTGCCATCATCCCCCCATTTCCATTAATATTGCCAAGAAATACAATTACTTCACTCACCTGTAATCGGCAGGTAGGGATCTCACTTTCTTTACACGAAAGGGGAATTTCGGGGCATAAGACTTTTTCCCGGCAAGCACTCGAAAAACGTACATTGGTTCATATCCCCCAAAGAAACCCGTTTCGTGTCTTGTTTTAAAAGGGTTTTTTTTAATTAAAAAAATATTGGCTTTCTGGTTGTAAAAACTACTAATCCAAGATTTTCCCCCTGCATTAGGATTTGGGGTGATGAACGCAAACCCTATATCCGATAAGAGGCCTGCAAGAATATTATGTGATTATTTCCCTCTTTACATAATACGAGGGACACGCTATATATTTTGGGGGAAAAGGTTGGGGTTTAAAGTGGAAAAAACTTTTCAAAAAAAATCCCCAATTTAAAAATTTTGTCCCTCGATACCGGGGGGGGGGGGGGGGGGGGGGGGGGGGGGGGGGGGGGGGGGGGGGGGGGGGGGGGGGGGGGGGGTGAGTCGCTTTCTGTCATAGGTAAACGTGGTAAGGGACGATTTTTATCGGGGAAACATGGACGCGGGCTGTAAGCGCAATGATTTACTACCATTTTGGTCGGTTTAAGTGAACAACAAAGTCTTGAACGAGGAAGCCTTTTGGGGTGAAAGCCCGGAAAATGTTTTGCTTTGGGTTTAAAAAAAAGGGCGGATATCGCTTGGTGATGAGGAACGTACCGGGAGGGGCCCCGTTCTTCAGTTACCGCCGGAAACTTTAGAGGTAGACGTAGATCGACGAAGATCCGATGAAAATTTTTAAAATGATTGAGGCAACTCTTTGGGGTTGGGTCCGCAAAAGAAATTCAATTTTACATGATCATCTTCGGGTGAAAAAATTTTTTACCGTTTGGGGGAAACGCTTTCCGATTTTCAAAAAAGAGCGAGGGAAGAATCGCCCCGGGAAACATTGGGAAAAGTTAATTAATGGTGGACATCGCATTCTATCAAAAAAAAAATAACAGGTATGAAATTTTACATCCCATTTTACGATATTCCTATCCGTCAGGAAAGCCGCGTGTGGATCCACGAAGATACACCAACACCAACAATGGCCAAAAGGCAAAGGGCTGTCAAGAAAGTTATGTACGCAGTTTTCTTCCGTAGTACCGGATTAGTAAAAGCAATGAAGCTGGAAAATCAACGTACAGTCACAGCAAACTGGTACACCACAAAATGTTTACCTGCAGTTCTTGAGTCAGCCAACATTCGCGGGTTAATGTTGCATCACGATAATGCATCGTCACACAGTGCACAGCAGGCAGTTGAATTTTTACGTGAAAATAAGGTGAAAGTCATTGAACATCAACCCTATTCGCCTGATTTGGCCATGTGTGATTTCTGGCTGTTCTTCAACCTAAAGAAACATTTACGTGGTCGACGTTTCACGACGGAGGATGAGATAGATGAAGCAATTCAATGACTGGCTTCACGCTTTTACGTTGTGGAAACTTCGGTTACAAAAGTGCATTGATGCAGGAGGAGATTATTTTGAACATAAATAAAATCATTTTCGTAAAAAGACTTGTAGCTTTCTTGTATCTCAAAATATATAGCGTGACCCTCGTATATGTAGGTCGAGTAGAATTTATGTAGACTTCCTTCACAGATTTCAGTGTTGCGACTTGGCATTAGCTAACAGACACACGCGCGAAAGAAATTCTATTCCGTAAATGAAATTAAGTTGGATAAAACGAAATATTTCACCACGCAATTAGGAAGTTTCGTGTAAATGGTAGAAAATATATTATTTAGATGAAACTTTTGCGTCAACGCAGGTTATATAAAACAAAAAATATGGAAAGACTCACCACAGTACTTACAAGCAAGACGCGCATTTGCGGAAGGGGTTATAACAGGATTGAGAAATCCTACAGGAAAAGAAAAACGTTTAATTGTGTTGCATATTGGTAGCGAAGATGGTTTCATTGAAAATAGTCTCCTCTTCTTCGAATCGAAGAAAACAGGAGATTATCACGAAGACACGAACAGTCAAGTGTTTACTGAGTGGATGAGGAACGTACCATCTTTTCCTGAACCAAATTCTATTATTGTCATGGACAGTGCTCCCTACCACTTAGTCGGAACGGAAAAATCGCCTACCTTTGCCTAGAAGAAGCAAAAGTTAATTGAATGGTTTCTTGCAAATCTGATCTGGTATTTTGGCCATTGCACCGTGTATTCTGTGTTCTTTGTTTTTGCATCCATCACTACCTAATAATGCTGTATTTAAGGTATTTACGAGGCACGTCCAGAAATTAAGTTCCGTTTGGTAATAAAAATAAAACGGGTACAGATACAGAAAAACTATTTACTGCAAAAAAAACTACAAACTATCTTTCTACATAACTCCCACCATTTTGTAGGCACTTGTTACAACGTGGCACAAGTTTGTCAACCATGTGGTAACATGTTCTTTGATCTCTTCATCGTTGTTGAATTTTTGACCACCAGGGAACGTTTGCATGTGCAAAAAGAGATGGAAGTCGTTAGGGGCGAGGTCAGGGGTGTACGGAGGATGATCAAGCTGGGTCCAGTCAAAGTCTTGTAAGAGTTGTTGTGTTTTGTTCGCAGTGTAAGGTCGGGCATTGCCATGAATCAAAACGATACCGTTTGTGAGCATTCCCCAGCGCTTATTCTGTATTGCGCGACGCAGTAGAACGCTGTGTCTATCCCAAAAGACTTGTGCATATGATTTTTCGAGGTGCCAAGACTTGCTTGGCTTTAGCCTTTCCTGGTGACGAAGCGTGCCGCCATTCCGTTGATTGTCGTTTCGATTCAGGGGTTTCGTAAGCGACCCAAGTCTCATCCCCGGTCACTATCTTGCTTAGAAAATCATCACCATCTTTGTTGTGACGTGTCAAAGAATCAATTGCACTGCCCTGACGCTGTTTTTTGTGTTGCTCTATAAGAATTTTCGATACCCAACGAGCAGTTTTCAGGAACAATATCATCAAGAAGTGCTCTTGAAATTTGCGAAAATTTCGTAGAAAGATCTAATATTATAATCTTACGGTTTTCCTTTACGAGTTCTTCAACCCCACGAACCAATTCTTCATTAACCAAACTTGGACGCCCACTTAATTCATTATCGTGCACTTGATCACGTCCTTCATTGCCAAGCACTAGAAAGTGTAAGTAACAAACAGCGAGCTACCGCGCATGCGCCGAACTGCGATTGCAGCGTTACTGCAACAATAAATATAAACGGAATTTATTTCCTGGACGTGCCTCACATTATTTAATAATTTTAAATATCAGTTTAACAATTTTGATTGTTGTACCGTGCTGCGACTGCTCTTGGTATAAATTTGCATATGGTGTCAAATGTACAAGAGGAATTTAAAACAACCGGTGTAGTACAGAGCCCGCCGAAAAATAAAGTAAGATGTTCAGTAACAGTTGTTACTGAAGGAACTGAAGTAACCATCCAGGATATAATATATAAAATGTATCAAAGCAATGGATACATTGATATGGTGCAACAATTACTTGCAGAGTTCAAAGAAATGAAAGAAAGTTACAGGAAAGAGATAGAAGAATTGGTAGAAGTGAATTAAGTGTTGCAGAAAGAAAATGGAGAAGATGGAGAAGAACAAACGTGGAAATAATCTTGTGGTCTCAAGTATAGAAGTGTGTCTCAATTATAGAAGCAGTAAAACTGAACAGTTCAGTTTTACTGCTGATGATGATAGCTTGGCTATCGAAACGTACGTCCAGTTCGAGTGATGTATTGTGGTAAGGGTTTTTAGTGAAGCATTTCAGTGTTCCAGTACCACAGACTTCGAGTACTTGTTTAAAGTAATAATAAATAATGACCTGACGAAGAAGGAACAAAAGACACAAAAAGAAATAAAAAAGCGTATTGAAGATGAAAGGAAGAATGGGAAAAGTGTGAGAATCGGCTATGCGAAACTGTTAATTGATAATAGAGAGTTAGTATAGAACAAAACAGTAAATAAATCGGAAGAAATATACAAGGTCTTCATCAAAGAATGAAAACCACGTGACCATTTTATTTAATTGTAATATTGGTTGCATACTTTAGAGGTTTGCCACACTATTAAAAATTTCATTGTATACAATAGAATAATATGACAGTTGACAGTATTTAGCTTGGTTTTCAGTTGCTATTTATTGTTAAAAATCAGCTATTATTATAGCTACGCTGCGTAATAAATAACTTCTGCGTGGTAAGTTATGAAATTAAAAGTACATAGAGAGGTTATGAATCATTATTTTAGAATTTCTTCATAATGGTATTTACTCCGGAGCAGGATGGCTTTATCTTGATGGCACATTATAGGACAGGTACTCAAAAACCTGATAGGAGCTGGGTTTATTCCTTGCAAAGTTGTCTAAATCAATTCGCAGAATATTTCATATGACACTTTTGCAAAACGAAAACATATTACCGTAAAACGTTTCGAAGAAAATAATTGTATCTGCAAGGGAAAATCTACTTGTAGGACAACAATATTATCTGAGGAGGTTGTAGACGATATTCGAGACCGTATCGAACAAAGTCCCAACAAATCTACAGCAAAACTGAGTGCACAAACTAGTGAGTATAAATACTTTTCTTCTAATGTATTTTTACTAATTTTTAGGTATCTCTGTTGGTACATGCCATAAGACGATGTCAAAGAAACTACATATGTTTCCATATAAAATTACGATTGTTCAACGTTTAAATCCCCCAGATTTTGATCAGCGATTAAGGTTTTGTCAGTGGTTTAATGAAAACTTAAATAGAGATGAATTACTAGACTTAACAACAAAGACTAATTGAGAGAACATGAACTTGAAACAAATGTGGAAGAGATTCAAAGAAACAAGAAACGAACTAGTTGGCGAGTAGTAGATTAAAACAAAGAAATCAACTCAGAAGGCAACATTTAAGGAGCAGACCTGAGGAGAATTACGAACAATACAAACAACAACGAATAAAAGTAATGAAAATAATAGAGAGAGCAAAACAAAGGTCCTGGGAAGAATTGGGTACAAAAATGGAAAACGACATACAAACCAGAAATTGTTCTTCAATGTGATGAAAAGATTAAGAAACAGTAACAAATTTAATTCAAAGCAAATAAAAGACAAAGAAACAGATTATCGATAAATGAAGATGAAATAATGGAAGGAATATATTCAAAAGCCTTTGACTGCCGAAGAACAAGTAAACAAGACTCCCGAAGATATCTTATTGAGTTTAGGTTCAGTTAATAATGACAATGATGTTTTTAAAGAGGAAATACAGACAACAAGGAATTGAAATGCTGGCAACTTATTTAATAAAACGTGGGCCCGGGGAGAAGTACCAGATAATTGGAAAACTAGCATTATATCACCAATATTGAAAAAATATTACTCTAGTGTATGTGCAAATTATCGAAGAATTACATCGTTAAGCATCGCTTCCAAGACATTTGAATTCATTTTAGAGAGAAGACTAAGAAAGATAATGGAAGAAGATACGGCCGAGACACAAAGTGGGTTTAGAAAGGGACGAAACACTTAAGATCACATTTTTACAGTAAAAAAAATAATAGAAAGCTAGAATGAGGGATATCCATATATGTATATGTCGCTTTTTAGATTTAGAAAAAGCATTCGATAAAGTTCCACAAAACGAAATTTAGAAAGAAGAAACATTAGACCACAACTAATCAGAGGAATAAAAAGTCTACACACCAACAGTAGAAGTTACATTAGGAAGGATAACACACAATCGAGAACTTTTAAAATAAATGAAGGTTTAAGACAGGATGGAGTGGGAAGTCGAACTTTGTTCATAATGATCATGGATTGTGTAATAAAAGAATGTGAAGAAAATAAGAAAAATGCATATTGGGTTCCACAAACTGCAATCAGCATCGCTGACGATTTAATTATTTGTGCCGCAAGTGAAGATGGATTACACGGAAGATGAGGAAAATAAAGATTATTGCGCAAATGACATAAAGGTCATGATGATCGAAAATTAAAATAAAAATGTCAATATAGAACTGAACAACGTCAGAATAAAACAGGTAAATGCAGGTAAATACTTGGGAGTCATCATCGAAAGAGAAGCGAATGTAGAAAACGAAGTAACGGAAAGAATCAACAATGCAGCAAAAATGTTCCACACTTTAAGCAAGTCGTTCATAGAGAAGAAAGAGATCAGCAGAAGAATAAAAATGACCATCTACAAAACTGTCTTTGGCAAATAATATGAAAAGCAGAATACAGGCAATTAACATGAAATACCTATGAAGAGTTAAGGGAATTACTGGGAGAGACAGAATCAGAAACGACACAGTGAGAAAAGAACTAGAAGTAGAGACAATTTCAGATATAATTGAACAAAATCAGCTAAAGTGGTTCGGTCACATCTGCACAATGAGTGATAAAGGGCAAGTTAAAATGTGTGGGAGGCAAAGGTGCAAGAGGAAGACCCAAGAAAACCTGGAACGACGAGGTGGTATAACAATAGGTTATTCTCGGTTCAATACATAGAAATGTAAAAGATAGCAAAACCTTTACAGGCAATGTGTCTTCGCCGCGAATAATTTTGAAAAGGATTGGATAATGGAATTACATAACATTGTCCTATCTGGATTTACGTTTCTGGAGAAATGTGTTAAGAATATGGGAACACGGTTTTGGGAACGTGTGTATTTCGATAAAACATGAAAAACACCATCAACGATTGTTATGAATAACGCAAATTAACATTCGACATTAACAACAAAAATTACAAATTCATCGTGGAATAAGCGAGCGATAGAACAATGGTTAAACAATAATGTAATTACATTTGAGCCAGATTCCTTTAAAAAGTGTTTGTTACATTTAGTAGCACTCAATATACCTGCAAAGAAATATGTTGTGGATGAATTTGAATTACGTGAAAACGTTGACTATCTACCATTTACACAGTAAGTACAATTCTACAATTCCTGAAGATTGGGACACCATGTGTAAACAAATTTGTCCATGATTACTAACTATGCTGTATTTTTCCATACCCTCTATTATAAAATTAATTAACTTTGCGAATCAAGAAATCCAGCACGCCATTGAAAGGAATTACGAAATTTTTTTTTTTGGTTGTAAAATTCTATAGATATTTCTACAACATGGAACTAATTTTGTTATTATTATAATTGTCCATGTTATTTCTAATTTAGTATTATTCTATACCACTGTTTGTATGTATTTTATTTTAATGTTGAAGTACCATCGTAACAGAAGCTTGCCAATATAACACCGACCTCCATTTCTTCGTACAATCTTACGCTATACACTCCGGGAATTTCGGTCCAAGTAAGCTTCTCCCCATACTGGCCATTAATTACCAACTCAAACGCGAACGATTGCGAAAGGTATAGCAACACAAGTAAAATCGCTTCTGACTTCATGTCTGCAAATAAAAAACAGTGATAGGTTAGCTTCTATAAAAGAAATTGTCGAAGTTTCGCGAAAGTTCTAAGTACATAGGTGGAGCGTCCAGTATAAATACGGCACCACTTCGGCGAACCAGTTCAGTTCCTAAATAACAATCGAAGAGTAAACATCTGAGAAGAAAAGTAAACGGTTTTAAGAGGCTCGCCACCAGAGGAACGCCCGTTTTATTTCAGTGTGTCGCTTTGTGTTTTTAAGTGTGAAAATAGATGATTTTAATTAAAACAGTCGATAATCCAAGAGTGATCAAATCGACAAAGTGGGGTAGAAAACGGAAATATCGTAAATACGATGATACATAACCAAAAAATGCATATAGCTCATGGTAGGAATCATTCCGGCAAAAACAATGTAGCAGAGAAAATAGCGCTAACACATGAACATGTTTCTGCCTACCCGGCGTCATCAGCATGGTTCTGAGCACAATCTTCTGCTGCTAATCATTGCGTTTGCCTCTCAGTTTATGTTGCTAAGCAGAAGATTGTGCTCAGAACCATGCTGATGACGCCGGGTAGGCAGAAACATGTTCATGTGTTAGCGCTATTTTCTCTGCTACATTGTTTTTGCCGGGAATGATTCCACCAATACCATAAGCTATGTTAGCATTTATTTTTTTGTTATTGTTATTAGGCATTCTTTCTACGTGTATTTCTATACATCATGGTAAGCCTGAGGAATCATTTGCACGTATAGATGTCGCTGTGCCTAGGCACAACGCCCCCTTACGTTTGGCAGCCCAGGAGCTGCCCGATAGGTGGTAGACATCTACACTCCGGTTTGTCTTGCTGACCTCTGGGACGGCGTGACTGTGTTTCTTGGCGATAGGTGTCGCCGAGAGACATATTCAGTGCTGCTTTGGAAATTAGCAACATAAATTGAGAGGCAAACGCAATGATAGCGGCAGGAGATAGTACTCAGAACCATGCTGATGACGCCGGGTAGGCAGAAACATGTTCATGTGTTAGCGCTATTTTCTCTGCTACATTGTTTTTGTCGGGAATGATTCCACCAATACCATGAGCTATATTAGCATTTATTTTTTAGTTATTGTTATTAGGCATTCTTTCCGCGTGTATTACGATGATAACTATTTGAATTTTGGCTTGACTTCAGTAGAAGTAAACGATGAAGAAAGACCGCAGTGTGTGCTTTGTTTAGAAGTTCTAGCGACTGAGTGTATGCTCCCAAATAAGCTAAAACGACACCTCGAGACCAATCACTAACATAGTTAAAAAATCTTGCGAATCCTGCAAGTGCAAAAAACCTCACACCATCGCAGAAGAACTTTTTCTACCGGCTGCCATTGACATGGTTAATATAATACTGGGAGAATCGGCGGGAAATTAATTTCAAAGATATGGTTGAATTCGTCTTTCTATTGCCTTTCCAAAAATGTAGAAATATACAGGGTGTTCTATTTAAAATAAAAAAGTTGACGTTACTTCCGGAAAAACCGGAAATTATGTTGAACTCTTGATAATACGAAAAGTTCGCCTAGAAAAAATAAAAATCAACCTATTTTTTTCTGAAAACGCCAACCTCAGTTGTTCAAAAATTAGTGGGGGGGGGGGGATACTTTAGGTCCTCACTGTATGTATACATATGTGCTACATATGTAAATAAACAATGTAAAACGCATATCAGTTGCTTTAATTTTCCTATATTCTCTTTTAAACGACCACTCCTCAATAGCGACCAGCTTTTGATTCCCCTAGGGTGGTCGCTATTTTGCTGTATAAAAATAGATGGTGACCGACTAGAACAAGTAGAAAAGTTTAAATATCTGGGTGTAATAATAAATGAAAAATGAAAAAAGAAAAATAGAAGATGAATTAAGTGAAAGATTAACAAAAACTGGTAAACTATATAATAGTATAAAGAGCAAAAAGAAGTCCCCAAAGAAGTAAAATCAGAAGTAGTGGAAAAAAGTTGTAAAACATACTCTAACGTATGACTGTGAATCGTGAACAACTACACAAAAACAAAGAAGTAGACTGACAAGTATGGAAATGAGATTCTTGAGAAAAGAATAGAAGGAAAAACACGGAGACAAAATCAAGTCTTCCGGAAAAATCTTAATATAGTCCCTGACGAAACAACCATAGACCAAGGACAACTTAGATGGTTGGGACACGTAATGAGAAAAAATGAATATAAAATAGTAAGACAGATATACGAAGCGAGGGAAGTAGGAAAAAACAAGAGGGGTAGACCGCGTAGAACGTAGATAGAAGAAATGAGAATATCAGTAAAAAAAAAGAAGGGCTAGATGAGAAGATATAAAAGTCCCGACAAGAGAAAGAAAGAAATAAAAGGAAATGTGGGAGAAACTGCCTGAAAACTCAACTCCAACACAACTCAACACCGAAAGGTACAAGAGTTCCAGAATTAAATAAGTAATCTGTTTTATTTATTCTCTAGAGTTTAAATCTATTTTCTATATTGGATTAATGAAGAATTTAAATTGTGTACGTGTAATTATGATATATAATAAAAACTTACTTGTATCACTATATTTTCTTCTTTTGTTTTCAAATAATAAAGTGGGTTTATAACTATGAAGTATAGAATATGTTGCAGAACTAACACTGCAACACCAATTCTTTAGGGACGATATACAACAATACTTATATACTCTTGATGTAATCTTATCATTCGATAGGGTGGCTAAATTATGACAATCAATTAATAGTGTACAGGAATAGTGCAATAACCTAAAACATCATTTCTTAGTAAGATACACTTGACAAAATGTACTTGGCGAAGAGATAAGCTTTATTTATTGTAGTAATCCAGATACAATAATGAAAATCTCGTGCAGCAAATCAATCAACAAAAAGATGTACCATCTGCTTAGAGAAAGTGCCGACGGATTAATGAAGTCGATGATAAACTTTTCATTGGAGAGTTAGTTTCCTGCTCGATTTTAATCCGCTTGGATTGTTCCCATTTATAAAAAGAATGTCTAACTCCGGCTGATGAATTACACCAATCTGCATTTTTTAAATGTTTTACGAGATGTTTTCTTAAAAATAAATCAATTTTTTTAGTATTCATTTTTGCCCATCTCCTCAGAATTTTTAATAAGCGGCTTCTGCTTTAAGGATTTTAAGTAATATAAAAAAAATTTTAAAAAAATTTTTTTGAAAAAAAATTTTAATTTTCAAATTTTCCCCTTTTATTTCCTTTTTTTTTTCCCCTATCTTTATTGTTCCTTTTTAACATCCAACAGTAATCGGAACCTACAATATCTCTGGTTATCTCCTCAAAAGTTGGCAACTGATAATGCTCTCTACGTAATGACTAGAGACGGGATTTTAGGACGTAAAAAACAGCTAAAAAGGCCCTTTTTTTTGGGCCCTTTAAAAAAACATGTATTTAGGAAAAACTGTGATTTAGGCATGTTAGCAAATCTTAAAAAAACGGTAAACAAAAAAATCATTTTTTTTAAAAAAAACATGAATAAGAAGACGATATTTAATGAAATTTTTAGGTAATTTCAAAAAAAAGAAATAAAACATCAAATTTTAACTAATAACAAAAATTGTGATTCATTTGGTTTAAAAAAAAAACAAATTAATTAATCGCCTTTAACATGTCCTAAAACCGCGTTTGCGTAGCACAAAGATGTTTTTCCAAGTTGTCGTTAGTAAAATTTGTTCTTCGGTGGGAAAAACAGCAGTTTTACGAAGAAAATGAACGTTCTACGTCACACGGGGTTGTAGGAAAAAACCCGAATATGGACCAGTCAGCTTTTATGAGCGGTAGTTCAACTGCTTCGCCACTAACTCAGCAAACTCTTTAACCGTTTTGAAACCTGGATTTTTCAAATCACTTGGTTAAACTTTGACAAAATTATTTTGCCAACTTTTCCTGGGGCATTCTTGAGAGCTGCTTGGGCATTATTAATTACGAAACAAATCTGTAAGAGGAAGGCCGAATGTTTCTAATTTTTTGATGTTATCAATGAGAAATTTATAATCGACTTGATGTATAAAAGATCTTTTTTGACATTTTGTTTGGGAAAAGTATTTTGCGCTTGCTCAATACAGTTAGCTGAATTTTTGTCAAACGATATTAAAAACCTAAAACATAAAGCGTTAAAAAAAAACAACTTTTTTAAAAAATTTTTGCTAAAAAAGTATTTACTGTTTTTATTGCTTCGAAATTATTAGCAAAAAAAACTACCGCCTCTAACCAAGTTCCCCAACGTTTAAGACAGGTTGGGGAGGAAAGGGAGACCGGGCGATTTTTTTTATCCCTGCCACCAGGGACTTTAAAAGACTCTTTGGTATTTGAAAAAAAAATAACATTAGCATATTGATTTCTTAGACATTCACACCCCCAAATTGAGTCCATTGCAAAAATGAAAGATTAAGATTTTTAAAAAAAATCTTCAAATTTGTACCACATTTGACATATAAGAAGCACCATCCGGATAAAAGCTTGACTTTTTGTACTTAATTCCATCTGTTGGCCACAAAATACCTAAAATACGAGAGTTGCCTTTAATTAAAATCTAGCATTAAATTTACAATATTTTAAAGAATTTTTTTGCAAATAATCTTACCTAAAGCTTGGTTCACGAATCTTGCCAGTATTGCAATTTGTTCTTTCGTTTCTTTGTACCGTAAATACGGTTTCCCGGTGTTTCAGAACAAAGCTTACCCCAAACATATTTGCCATAATACGACCTTTAGAGTTAGTCGTTTCATCTATAGATATCCAAATATCGTTGCTCCAACTTCTTCGCGAACATATTAATAGCTTAAAAAAATTTAAAAAAAAATTATAGGTTAAACAAAATCTTAATGACACTCAAGTATGAAAATACATTTTAAAATTTTATTTATTATATTAATTCCCATTGTAACATTTTGTTACATATGTTGTTCTTAAGGTTTTCACGTTACATTCTTGTTTCAGTATTTAGTGAGAAAATTTCGCAGTTTTGAATAGTTTAATCTGTCCAGAGGAAATTTGCAGCATAAAAACGTCGAAAATCTCGATTAAAAACGTCGATTTCTCTTGAATTTTTTTTGTCTATTAACATTTGGTTCCTCAACGGTTTCCAAATTTTCCCCGATGTCCAGGAGCAGTAGCATGTTGCTCTAAATGATTTTTTTTTTGCAAGTTAACTACAAAATATTTTTAAGCAAATTGGAAAAAAAAAAAACGTCCTTTACCATTTTTCCCCACGCTTTAAAAACAACCCTTCACTGTTGCTTGGGTTTAGCTGAAAGACAGTAGTGCCTCCAATTTCCTTCAGCCATTTTTTAACTTTATCGCAGGATTCCGGTTTTGGCATTGTTGTAGATGGAAATACACAATACACTGAGTAGATAAACAAGCACAAACCGACAGAAAAATATTCGTTGCAAGCTACGATATAAATGAAAATTCAAAGTACGTCTTTCACTATATACTGATTCGTCAATAGTCCACCCGCATAGGAACACACACATATACGCTCCCGAGAAACATTAAGAGAATAAATATAAAATCAAAATGCAATATCAAGATGTCCATTGTATAAAAGAATGGGCATCGTGTATTCATTAATCACGTTAACAGGGAAAAAAATTTCATATGGTTTAAATTACAGGGCGTAAACAAGCCGATAAGGGTTCCCCAAAAAAAAAACGTGGGTGCAGGTAAAAACCCCGGGGCGATAAGCCCATAATTGAGGATATATCTTCAATAGGGAGTAATATAAATTTTGGAGGAACCCAAATTTCCCCCCACACAAAGACGGGGAAAAACCCCTCGTTTTATTAGTTTATAGCATTTTAGCTGTAAAATAAAATTTACATTTAAGAAGATGAACTGTGTAAAAACCATATTTATTTAAAAAATTTAAAAAAAAAAAAAGTTTAACCAAATAAATATGATTTTAGGACAAAAAAGGCGAAAAAACATTTATGTTAAAGTCCCAAAAAGGCAACTAGGAAAATAAAACATAGCTAGATCGCTTTGATTTGTCGGGAAAAATATAGATTTTTTATTATTTTTAATTTGCCTTTAATCTAAACAAAGAGGCATTTTTTAAAAACCCCCCTCTGTAATGACTTTTTTAAATTTGAGGATCTAACAAATTCGTATTGCCATTTTTATTTACTATTACAAAGGGGGTTTACAAATTCCGTCGATTCATTAATTTTACAAATAATGTTTTGTTTGCACATTCTATCTAATTCTTTTTAATTTCTTTGTTAGACCCAAAAAGGGATTTTTCTGGGAAAAAACAACTGCTGCTTCATAATTCTTTAATTTGAAACCGCATTTTATATTTAATTTTACCTATACCCTTAAATAAATGAATTTTCTCTCCTCACTATTTTCAGTAATAGTATGTATTTTTTGTTAATTACCAGAAGATTTAACCTTTCTAGTTTTAAAACCAAGAATAGGAACAGCTTGTTTACTTTCGGTTTTTACAATTACAAAATTTATGTTTACTTTTTACCATCTATCAAACAAGTTAAATTACAAGGCCCCAAAATTTTAAAATGTCACCTTTTAATTAAAATACCTAAATTACTTTTGATAATCTCAATTGAGCCTAAAAGATCAAAAAAATGTTTCGGAATGACATTAACCTGAGCTCCTGTATCAAGCTTAAAGTAAATATTTTTATTACAGTCTCCCCAATTACTAAACCAAACCCCAAATCTCGATGTTTCAATCATATGGACATTTGAGGTACGGCACTACCTTGCAAAGTGATTCAATTTTCCGCATTTATTTATACCTTTAAGTAAGCCAAATGCTCTTTCAATACTTGATCGTTGGTCTAATTTGCATTGGTGAAAGGTGACCATTGTTACGATATAGCTTCAATATATTTTTCATTAGAGGATACGCTGCATCAGCTGTAAATGTTGTACAGGTGAAATTAAAGGAAGATCACCAGTGATTTTGTTATGTAGTGGACTGTTCCTAAAGACACAAGCATCATGTACTCGTCCAGGTATTCCAATAAACACATCCGTGAAGATACATTTATAATCACATACAGCCTAGAGGATGACACTGTGAAGTTATTTGCGATTATAATAATCTATAGCATTATTTATCGGTTCTTTACTTTCTATGTGGCTCCTGTCAATACAACCTATAATTCCTGGAAAATCTACAATAATTCTTATTTGATAAAATTTATAAATTTTTTTACTGTACTTACGAGAACAATTTTCAATTCTTAATGCAATCTGAGCACATTCACTATTTTCTGGCCATATGATATATATGTTACCGTTACTTTGATAAATGAAGGCAGTATGCAAAATAACCCGGGTATTATAATAAACCAAGCCGATAAATGTATTTTATGTTTTAAAGAATTTATCACATTAAGGTGTTATTATGAATAACACCCAGCCCCCTCTGGTTAGGATAAATGTCACACTATGCAGGTTTGCCTGTCTGTGTGCAAGTTTCAACCCGTCTTAGTTGACGTCATCTGATTGCTTGCTTTCTGAATCGTGGTTGGTGTTCATGAGTGCAGATCCTTGTGTTATCTTGATATGGATACCGGTCGTTTAAACAATGAAAGCTCTTTTAATGAAAGTTTATTGAATCCTTTTAAGAATAAGAAGGAAAATAGGGGGAAATGCGAAAAGGGGTACTAGACTACGGTTTACAAATATCATTTTCTAGATTATCAGAAACCTGGAATTAAGAAGAGGGGAAATTAATGACTCTTCTTCGGGTGCTTTAGTACGAAATGAAAATGGGCAAACAGAGAAGGTGGCGAAGAAGATGGGAAAATAACGAAATGTGGCGAAGAAGATGGGGGGAAATAATGAGAATAGTGAAAAAAAGATGGACAAACGGGGGGGGGAGATAGTGCTTTGAGGGAATTTGGGGGGAAATATGATTTAGACAAAATCAACATTATTAAAAAAAAGAGGGAAAAAGCTATAATGATTCAGGCCCGGCAAAAAAATGAAACTAATGAAGTCAAATTTCCAAGAGGCAAGATTGGAGATACTATAAAAATACGGGTTTCTGATGTCGACAGGGGGGAAAAACCCAAAACATCCTTGGGGTCATTCTGCAGATGGATGTGATGGGAGATGAATTCCTAAGGAAAGATTGGCTAAAAAAAACTCTAGGAACCAGTTTGCCATTTATAAGGGGAATTTATTTTACAAGAGGGGGTTCCCGATGTAATTGTGACTCTTCGTGAGTGTCAGGGAAAAAAACCAGATTCAAGGTTTCAAGAGATGTAACTGCAAGGGAAAATGTCTTTCAGGAAAATGTAGCTAAGAACATGGGTTACCCTGTAATTCGAAAGCCATGACAGTTTGCCAGTTCTAACAAGTAGAAGGTTGTTGTTTACAAATGGAAGAATAAAACATTTTTTCATTGAATAAAACATTGTCTTTTTATTTCCCGCACTGGTAAAAATTTCCGCTTTAAAAATTTTTAATTTTTCACTTCGACCAAAAGGGTTTAGTTGTATGTAAAATAACCGGTTAAAATAATAAATTGCATACATATTATTACATCAATCACCTTTATTGGTTTTTTGTTTAAAACCCTTTTATGCATATAACACATTTTAAAATACGATAACATATACATCTTTCAATTGTACTACTGCATTTAAAATATGTAAAAAAATGAAGTGGGCTGTTCCTTTTGGGAAACCCAAAACGATCCCCGGCTAGAAAGCATTCTTGTTTAACTATTATATAGCCATAATTAAAAAAGTATTTTCGTTTCTAATGCGTTTTGATGACAAAAGAACTCAGGATTTTCGCCTACAGACCGATAGATCAGCTCCGAATTTGTTTTATGGGAATTATTTTTTTAAAAATGCAGGTCATCTTTGATGCCCAAAAGAAAGTGTTACCATTGACGAGCAGTTTTCCCCTTTTTAGAGGAAGAT
>JAROYC020000003.1:2996422-3009793 GCA_029619255.2 Dynastes hyllus | reverse complement strand
TGAACTGGGTTTTCATTTACTTTAGGGAGAAGCAATTTGCTTATATGGTTTAAATTACAGGGCGTAAACAAGCCGATAAGGATTCCTGTAAAATAAAAACGTGGGTGCAGGTAAATAAACCCCGAGAGCGATAAGCCGATAATTGAGGATATATCTTCAATAGGGTAGTAATATAAATTTTACGGCAGGCAAATCCAAACTTTACCCTCACACAATAGACGGGAAAACCCATCGTTTATTAGTTTATAGCATTTTAGCTGTAAAACTAAAATTTACATTTAAGAAAGATGCAGCTGTGAAAAAACCATATTTATTTAAAATTAAAAAAAAAAACGTTTAAACCAAATAAATATGATTTTAGGACAAAAAAAGGCGAAAAACCACGATTTAGGCTGTTAAAAGTCCAAATAGGCAACTAGGCAAAATAAAACATAGCTAGATCGCTTTGATTTGTCGAGAAACATATAGATTTTGTATTATTTTTAATTTGCCTTGAATCTAAACAAAGAGGCATTTTGCCTAAAATCCCGTCTCTTGTAATGACTTGTTTAAATCTTGAGGATCTAAGCAAATTCGTATGCTGCCATCTGGTTTATTTACTATTACAATAGGGTTGACAAATTCTGTCGATTCATTAATTTTACAAATAATGTTTTGTTTGCACATTCTATCTAATTCATTGTCTAATTTCTTTGTTAGATCAAAAGGTATTTTTCTGGAAAGAACAACTGCTGCTTCATAATCCTCTTTTAATTTGAAACCGCATTTTATATTTGTAATTTTACCTATACCCTTAAATAAATGACAATTTTCTGCTAGCACGTCACTATTTTCAGTAATAGTATGTATTTTGTTGTTAACTACCAGAAGATTTAACCTTTCTATGATTTCAATACCAAGAATAGGTACAGCTTGTTTACTTTCGGTTTTTACAATTACAAAATTTATGTTTACTTTTTTACCATCTATCAAACAAGTTAAATTACAAGGCCCTAACACATTTAAACTGTCATCATTATAATGAGCCATACCTAAATTACTATTAGATAATCTACAATTGAGCCTAAAAGTATCAAAAACATGTTTCGGAATGACATTAACCTGAGCTCCTGTATCAAGCTTAAAGTAAATATTTTTATTACAGTCTCCCTCCTTAATTACTGACAGCGAACCCATAATCTCGATGCTCTTCAATCATATGGACATTTGATGTACGGCACTACCTTGCAAAGTGATTCAATTTTCCGCATTTATTTATACCTTTAAGTAAGCCAAATGCTCTTTCAATACTTGATCGTTGGTCTAATTTGCATTGGTGAGAAAGGTCCCATTTTACGATATAGCTTCAATATATTTTTCATTAGAGGATATGCTGCATCAGCTGTAAATGTTGTACAGGTGAAATTAAAGGAGGATCACCAGTGATTTTGTTATGTAAAGGGACTGTTCCTAAAGACACAAGCATCATGTACTCGTCCAGGTATTCCAATAAACACATCCGTGAAGATACATTTATAATCACATACAGCCTAGAGGATGACACTTTTAGTTATTTGCGATTATAATTTTTGAAATTTTTTACCGGTTCTTTACCGGGCCCTCCGTAAAATACAACCTTAAATTTCCCGGGAAAATCTACAATAATTTTTATTTTGATAAAAATTTAAAAAAATAAAAACTGTACTTAGAGAACAATTTTCAATTTTAATGAAATTTCGAGACATTCATTATTTTCGGCCATATGATATATATGTTACCGTTATTTTATAAATGAGGCAGTATGCATAATAACCGTATTATACAAACACCAAGGTTTTGAAAATGTATTTTTATGTTTTAAAGAATTTATCACATTAAGGTGTTATTATGATAACTTTCCAGCCCCCTTTGGTTAGTATGAAAAAGCCACACTAAGGGGGGGTTTGAACCTGTCGGGGAAATTTTAAACCCGTCTTAGTTGAAACGTATCCATTGCTTGTTTTCTGAAAATCTTTATGTTCAGAGTGCAGATGCCTTGGATCTTGATATGGATACCGGTCGTTTTAACACAAATGAAAGCTCTTTTTTAATAAATTTTATTGAACCCTTTTTAAGAAAAAAAGGGAAAAAATGGGGGACGATGCAAAAAAAAGGCTACTAAAATTTAACGGGTCTTCAAAATCAAAACTTTAAATTTGGATTATAAAGAAACCTAAAATTTTTAAAAAATTTGGGGAAATAAAAAATTTTTCCGGTTTTTAGTACGAAATGAAATGGGCAAACAGAGAACTTCAAAAGATTAAACGAGAAGTTGGCAAAGGAAATGGGGAAGAAAAGAATTTTAAAAAGAAAGGAGGAAAAAACAAAAATTAAGAACGGTAAAAATTTCGGAAAATTAAAATTTGAAAAAAATCAAAATTTTAAAAAAAAGGGGGAAATTGTAAATGCTTCCCATGTTTTTAAAAAGATGAACTAAATGTCAAGGTCAAATTTCCAAGAGGCAAGATTGGGGAAAACTATAAAAATACGGGTTTCTTTATGTCGACAGGGGGAGAAGTAAAACCCCAAAAAAATCCTTGGGGGCATTCTGCAGATGGATGCTGATGGCAAGAGTAGAGATTGGCACTAAAAGGGAAAGGGCGATTGGCTCAAAAGTACTCTAGGGGCCAGTTTGCCATTTATAAGGAGAATTTCCCTTTAAAAAGGAAGTTCCAGATGTAATTGTGACTCTTCGTGAGTGTGGGGAAAAAATCTTTAATCACAGGGTGGTCAAGGTTTCAAGAGATGTAACTTTTCAAGGGGAAAAAGTCTTTCAGGAAAAAGTAGCTGCAAGAAGCATGGGTTACCCTTTTAATTCCCAAATGCCATGACAGTTTGCCAAAGTTCTAACAAGTAGAAGGTTGTTTTTTTACAAATGGTAAGAAAAAAAACATTTTTTTATTGAATAAAAAATTGTCTTTTTATTTCACAAGCACTGGTGAAAATTCCGTACTTCCTAAATATTGTAATTTATCACTTCGACCAAGAGGGTTTAGGTTGTATGTAAAATAACCGGTTAAAATAATAAATTGCATACATATTATTACATCAATCACCTTTATTGGTTATTATGTATAATACCCGGTTATTATGCATATAACACATTTATCAAAGTAACGATAACATATACATCTTTCAATTGTACTACTGCATTTAAAATATGTAAAAAAATGAAGTGGGCTGTTCCTTTTGGGAAACCAAATCGATCACTAACGGCTAGAAAGAATTCTTGTTTAACTATTATATAGCCATAATTAAAAAAGTATTTTCGTTTCTAATGCGTTTTGATGACAAAAGAACTCATGATTTTCGCCTACAGACCGATAGATCAGCTCCGATATCGTATATGGAACTTTTTTTTACAACAATGCAGGTCATCTTTGATGCCAAACGAAAGTGTTCCATTGACGGATTCTCTTATAGAGGAAGATGTTCATTTATTCAGTTACCCAAAAATAAACCTAATACGGATAAAGATTTTCTGAATGCGAGTCAAAATCGGTTTGCAATTGATGGAATGGTATATCCGGACGACGACCCAATAAACCCTATCCATACAAATCTTGCCTGAAGTAGTGCAAGCTTTAGTACCAGCCCCACTTCTCTGGATAAATGTTACAATGGATAACTTTTTTCAAGCATTCCATTGGCTAAATTTATTAGAAAAAACCCAAAAGTGGCTGGAACACTATGAAAAAATAAGAAAATACCAAATGAAATAAGAGATGCAAAAAACAAACCATCTATTTTCCCTTTTGACTTTTATGAAAAAATGATATGGTTGGCTACATTCCTGAAAAGCAATGATTTTGCTCCCCATCACATGACATGTCTTAAAGTGAAAATGTTAACAAAACCGGAATTAATACTTTATTATAAAACCCCAAAAAAGGGAGTAGACGTAATGGATCAAAAAAAACCCAACTGTACATAAAAGGCAAACAAGCGTTGGCCTAGGGGTTTTTCAAATATACGATATTCGCACAAAAAATCATTTGTTAATTTTCCACGTTAAAACCTGATTATCGGGGGAATTAACACGCTGGACGACTATTTTTAAAAGGAATTAGCTGAGCAATTGGTAATACGCATATGAAAGGAGGTAAAAACCCCAAATCCCAAAAAATTCAATAAATTGTATGAACAAATTTATTTAAAATTGAAAAAAATGCGACCCATGCCTTACAAATAAAAGGGAAAAATGCATGATTTCCCTCAGTTAGACAGAAAAAACAAACTAGTTTGTGAAAAGTGTCGCAATAATTGTTTCAACGAACATAGTGTAAAATTTGTAAAAAAGTTACTTTTGAACATGATTTAATTTATAAAAACTGTATTTTTAGTTTGGGGGTTTTGTTTCATTATTTAAAATCTTTACACGCACAAATAAAAATTTTAAAATTTTTTCATGTTCTCATATATTTTTAACAGAGTAAAAAAACAACCGGACCTGAAGACCCGGGAAAAGTTAATCTGTATATCCGAACACCCATGCATCCTAGGGTTAAATATTAACTGTCGCCGCACCAAAAACACGTTTACGGTGTAAGTAAACAGTTGTGTCGCCCGAACGCGCCCAATATAACATATATATCTACTTACTTTATTTATTTGTGTTTAAGCTTTACCGCTGTAGTAATATACTCCTTTCAAATGTCTTGAAAAAGACAGTTTTCTGAATAAGAAATGGAACGATAACAGCCTAGAATAACAAAACAACTGAAATGTGTCGAAGATAACGAGCTGTAACTTAATCAAAGCTTGGCACGCTACTGAGGTTTCAGGTATCATTCCCCCCTTATTTTTCAAATGTCGCATAATAATAGACTCGCCCGAGGAAAATAGTCTCTTTGCACATACAACGTCGGATGTATTTTTCTTTTTGGGTTCACTCTACCTGTTAGTCTGTTAGGAATTTCTCGAACATGCCTTTATAAGATTGGTATGAATTGAGATTTTATTATCTCCAAAGGAAAATTTTATATCTAAACCTGTGCGTTTCATATTTATAAAGTTAAAATCATTATTGATGCGCAATCTATATTTCAATAATCTTTAATGATGATAACATGTAAAGGTTATTTGTTAATCTAGATTCTATTATATCATTTATAGTACGGCAATGTCATTATCATTGGCTTTATAATCTTATTAAAATATGCTCATCTGTTACAAATATAAAAAGATGCTTTGGAGTTAGATCGATTTTTACATCGATTGACTTTGTGCTTCATAAAATAGTTTATTTCTAAGCTAATGCAATAATATTTTAAATTTAAGTATTCAAAAATAGTGGGGTAAACATATTTTAAATAGTAACGAGCCACCCTAATCGTTATTCCAGATCTTATACATAGCTAGTCACCTTGAACGTTGAAGCTAACCAAATTTAGTACCTATCAAGGACCTAAATTATCAATTCGGCAGGTTGTAAAACATGCAAAGCAACTTAACCAAATCCAATATACGTTACGAAATTTTGAATATCTTCAAATATAACAGATATGTCAATTAGTGCTATTAATTTAACTTCATGACATAATCTTCTCGGTAATCTACTATTTATGTATTATACGTATTTGGTGTTAGTATGTATTCGCTTGCAATTATTGTAGTGTTACTTTTTCCTTGTAATATCTGTAAGTATTTTGTATATTTTAATGTGTAAAGTTTTTGAAATATTTTGAAATTGTGGTCTTTTTAAAAATGCAATGCATAAGTAAATTTAATATAGATTTGCAATCTGGAAATAGGCCAGTTGTTGATTTAACAAAATTTTAGTAACATCAACAAGTAACTTGTGCACGAGGAAGCCAATTTTTTTATTCCTTTAACAAAATGCAGTGTTTGAAGTATTTGTCAATTAGAAACAAGTACATGCAGAGAAGTGGTGAATAGATTTTCTTGAAAAAATCAGTCTCTATTCAAGAAAATATTTTTACTTCTTCTTCTCCGTATTCCTTATATCCTTTAGAGCAGTGGTCGCCAACCTGTCGATCGCGAGCTACCGGTAGCTCGCGAAGGCAATTCTGGTAGCTCACAACATATTTTAAAAATACAAAGGTGTAGAAATCATAGAAGCCTTCGTAAATTTCGCAAATTTTCATCATAAACATAAGCCGCGGCAACACTGCGGTGAGCGATCAGCCGCCGACGTCACCACGCTAGAATCGACTAGAACCGATCAGCGTGCTAGTGTTCGAGAACGATCTAGATTGCTTTGAAGGGGATATACACGCAACGCGGGCGACTTCCTCGTTGAAAACAAAGGCATAATCAACGTCCAGGGTTGGGGTTACATTCCTGAAACAAAAATATTATGGCAAGCGTAGTAAAAGGTAAACACATATTTTCCATTCAATGGGAAGAACAATACTTCTTCACAGAAGTTAAAGGTAAAAATGTTTTTTTTTTGTAATACTTTTTGTAAAAAAGGAAATATTGAGAGGCATCAAAACTGTACATTGAAATTTTAAAAAATATTCCCATTACATTCTGGAAAGGAAAAACTAAAACAATTAAAAAACAGTTAATTGGACAACATAATATTTTTAAAAGCAGTCGACAAAAATAAGACTGCAACTGAAGCGTCATACCGTGTTCCCCCAAATATTTAAAAAAGAAAAAACCTTTGAAGACGGGGAAATGAAAAAACAGACGTTTTTAAAAGCTGCAGTTCGTTTTTCCAACTTTAGAAAAAAGACAGATAGTGTCCTCAAAATCTATCAACTTTCTGCTAATACAGTGATGAGACAGTAGAAGAAATGAGCAATGTTTTTTTCAGTTAAGAAGGACTTAGATAACTTTTCTATTTTTCACTGCAACTGAATGAATCAACAGATGTGGTTGACCCCCCAGAGGGCCGTATTCGTCAGGATGGTTTTAGTGATTGAAATCTTTTGAAGTTCATTCCACTGAAAAGGGCATCTACTGGGCTGGATGGTTTTTCATTTAAAAATATTATTTCTTCTGAGAAAATTCCCAAAATCGAAAATGGTGGCTTGAAAACCCATTCCCCCCTATGGTGGGTTTGATAAGGGTTTGGTGGCGTTATGTCGTAAAAAAAGAAAGTTTTCCCCAATTCCTCTGTTACCACGCATTATCCATCAGCAAGCAATATGGAAATTTTCAAAACTAAACGTTATGAAATTGGTAGTAAAAATTTGGGAAAAAAATTAGACTCGCGTTACAAAAAAAAATTATTCAAAACCTTGGCCGATGAAATTGACTGTCAATACGGAGAGCTACTTCTTCATTCTGAAGTCCGATGGTTAAGTAGAGGACGAGATGAAAAGTATTTGTGTCCTATCTGCCTGGTTCAAATTTTTAAACAAGGATGGAGTTAAACTGGAAAATTCAATCGGGGGATTTTAGTTTTCGTGGATTTAAGAAAAATGTAATGAACTTAATTTGCGCTTCGGGGAAAAGACAAGGGAAATAGTGGGAAAAGATTTCTGTTGATACAAGCATTTATCAAAAAACTTGAGTTTTTGGGGAAAAAAACAATTAGGGTTTCTTAAAATAGGTACTCCTGTTTGTTCCCAAATTATCAAAGAGCTCAACACATTGAAAAAAGGGTTTGGGGACCACTGCTTTAGAGCGTGGATCTAATTGCATATTACTTTCTCCCTTATCCATCTTTTCCCTCCCTTCCCGGCCCCCTTCCCCATATTTTCACCTCACCAAGATTTTTCCCGTCCTCCCCCTATTTCTTTTATTTCTTCAATCCATGTCTTTCTTTGCCTGCCCCCTTTCTCCCCCTCCCCTTTCGGCCTCAATCATCCTTCGCACCCGTCTATCTTGATCCATTCTTGTTACGTGATCAAACCAATTTAATGGCCTATTTTCTAGTTTAATTCTAATTGGTTCTTGCTTTATCATCTTATTTTGTATGTTCCTTTTTATTTGTTTTTTTGTTTTAACTTCCTTTTGGGTATTTCATTTCCATATATTTATTTTTTGGTGGTGTCTTTCCCGGGGGACCCAAGTCTCACTAGCCCTAATATTGATTGAGAAAGTGGTATTGTATACTTTACTTTTTATGTTTAAGCCTATTTCCTTTTTACTGAGTATTGTTTTATTCAATGCATGGTATGTATTTGTAGTCTTCTGTTTTCTTATCATGATACAAGTATGTTGAGAAGTAAAACTGAATTTAACAAAGAAAATAGGTGTGTTGTGACTGGAAGCTTTTCAGGGACTTTCAAACATTTTTCAATTTTAGTTAAGAAATAAAGAGCGAGAAATGTCCAAACCACTAAATCTATGTTAACAATGCAGATACTCTGCAGACACATACTACAGATTCAAATCATTAACGTTTCGATTACAGACTCAGCTTCCGTTTTACAAAGATACGTATACGTTCGCGAGAGTGGTTCTTTCCTGCAATACATGACTGACGTTGGAGACAATCTAGCAACGTGCAGTGCCGTATTTACCGAGGATGATGAAGATGAGGAGAGTATTGTTTTTGAGCTAGATCCAAAGTCTACAACTGTGGTAAAACCTGAAGGTTTTGAGGTAAGTAAAATTCTTTGGAATACGAGAATTCTGACTTCAAACTCATGTAAAATTGCTAAACATATTAATCAAATCAAAATGTGTACAAACTTATTAATATCTCTTCATTTTAGGATGAATATAATCTGTTTGAGAGAATGTCCAGTCTAGGGCAAAACCTATGCGGATTCAAATTGACGAACTCTTCCACAAACGACCCCGAAGAATGGACTTTAATGGTAACCGATGCTTTTGATAACCATAATGAAGCTTCATTTGATGTGGTCCAATACGGTAAAGACTATTAAAGTCGATTAACCAAAAAGCGCTAAAGAATTGCTTTGCAACTATTTTAGAATATGAGCATGAAGAATTATACACTAGTATGAACGTTATTCCGGGTCTTAATTATAGGATCGCTTGTGGCACAACAGACGGTACCACAAGCAAAGATTTTTGCAAGATATTTCATCCAAATGGACATTTGGTGACAAGTACCGCATGTTCTTACTCACTTATCGTGACAATAGCTGATTTAGGTAAATGGCGTTGCCTTGCCAGCGTGGTTTACACTATGGAGCCAATAGAGTTCATTATCGAGTTAATAACGAATGGTATGTTCGATATTTTTCAAGTAAGACATTTGTTACTAACATTAAATGAATGGCAATTCCTTTATTAGCCGTTCATGTAATTAGTAAAGCGAGGTAATATCTGCGCGGCATAGGAAGCGCAGAGAAATTACCTTGCTTTAATAATAGAGTTTGTTAAAAAGGTGGTACCGGCAGTGGCGTACCGCATAAAAGTAGGTACGTAATATATAATATTAGTGAAAAATAATATTGTTACCTTTTCCTGTCGTCTTGATGTCCACTGTGGCAATTGGCAACCGCCATGGTACGCTGCGTAGAATTGTAACATCAGCAACGCTTCCATTGTCAATTCATTCAGCCATCGACGGTATTGTGAATACGTTGTCGTATACTTCGAAAATGATCGTTCGACATCCAGTGAAGTAAGATTTGCAAATGTCAGATATTCCTTTTCCTCATCTGGGCACTCTTGATTTTCAGTTATAGACCGAACCTTTTGTAAATCGGGATTTTTCGTTAAAATTGCACCAAATTTTTGAGCAACATCGACTCCTATAGTGTTCGTCAAGTTTTCTGGAGCGGCTTGTAAATTGTTTATACAATTTAATGCGTCTCGTGCAGATAAGTGTCTTATAATTGTTCAATAGCTTGTGCAACTTCAGAATAGTTAATGGAAATTTCATATATTTGTTGTTGAACGTCCGAATTGGAAAAAAGTTGCTGACTATCTCGAACTGCTGCAGAATCATTTGAATCAAGTTTCAAGATGACATTTTTCACTTGTGAAAAATATTTCTGATAGTAAGATACTGCCTGGAGCCATGTTCCCCATCGCGTTATTACAGGCTAAGGTGGTGGTGGTAATTTCGGACACAATTGTTTGAATACACGGATGTGTTTGGGAGATTTGATGAACACTTTTCTGATAGATGCTATTAACTTATCCACCATCGGATACTTCTTTCGAATGGTTTCTGCTACGAAGTGACATGCGTGTATGAGGCATGTTATGTGAAGAAAAGGCGGAAAGCATACTTTCAGCATCCTACCAACTATCAGCATTGTCGCGGCTTCGTCAGTAACGAACATTGTGACTTGGGTTCCTGTGATACAAAGTTCTCTCAACGAATCTTTCATTATCTTGACGATGGTTTCTGCATTGGTTTTCTGAATCCTTTTACTGGATAACAACAATGAAGCTGGTGGACCATCACGTTTTAAAGGACGCGCTACAACATGGCAATGACGCTGAGTTTCTGAATATCAGTTGTTTCATTCACCCATAGGCAGATTTTCTTATTTCTCAACTCGTCTTTTATACATTCCTTTACTGTACCTTGCACACGTGGCAAATTGTATCGTAATTGCATAGATGTTGGCAGCTTCCATGAGGAACGTACTTACCCCAAAAAAGACGAAAGTGTTCATTAGATACTAGATGTTGTGGGATGTTGCACACACTTAACATAAAAATAAAATCATATAAAAACTGCCAGTATGGAATACTGTTTCTTAAATTCAATACATGATGTTTACTTTTACAATGTTTTCTAGATTCAAGCCTATCGCGACTATTGCATATTGTGCAATAAATATGCGGATTTCTATATTCTAATCTAGGGAAATGGCTGAGATATTGATTCACATTCGAAGGGAACGTTACACCCTTTGGGCGTTCCATCTCCGCGTACTTATTTGGCGTGCAGCGTGCAACATACTGTCGCTTTGAACTCTCTCGCGGTACTGTCGAGATCGACTACGAGTTGAAAATTACCCCTACCCACTCCGCTACCGCTACGCTACTGTCATCCGGTACCACCTTTTTAACAAACTCTAATAATAAGTGAGATTCCCAAGTTATTAAAAATTACAATCTATACAATTAAATTCTTAGAATATCACATTTTTAACTCGATACCTTTTAGAGCCCGCATCGATATCAGGCTGGGTCACCGAAGACGACAACCATTACAGACTTGGTTGCCAGATGGTAAACAACGCTAACCCGCCATCAGTTTCCTACTGCGTGATTACGAATCCTAGCGGAGACGATTTCGTAATTCGTCCAGGCAGAGCAACGGACCGATATACCACCCTTGCGACGGATTTTACAAATCGCATATGTGGAATGGAGGTACTGCAATGTGTCTTGTCGAATGGAAGAAGAAATCCGTTATTATTAACGTTTGTCATCTTTACAGATTCCTAAACCGGTGAGAGATAACGAATTTGGACTTTGGAAATGTAAAATCGGAAATTGGGGTTATAATTTGTACCTTAGTAATGGAGGTAAGTTATTAGGATCAAACTTTTTCAACTTTTACACGGTAAAATGATTTATAATCCAGTAACCTTATACAGCGTGTCCCAGGATTGATGTTACAAGAGGTGTGAGGAACTAAAAATCTTGAAATCCTAACTTGACCTTCTGGAATTAAGCCCTGCTTACTTTGAAACTTATTTTTAGTTTACTTCCGATTTCTTGAAATCGATTATGCCTTAGCAGTTGAGCAAAACCTATTTTCGTTTCAGGTAAAGTTCCTTTTTCGTCCACAGTATGCTAAAATGTTACTAAGGAAAGCTATGGCGATATACAAATTTTCTGAATGATAGACCTGCTTTGATAAAATCCATTATTTGTCAACTTCATTTCAGATAAAGTGCCCTTTCGGTTCACAATACGCCGAAGTTTTACTAAGAAAAGTTGTTCACGAGGGTCTACCTACTTTGACTAAACCGTCATTTTTTAGATTAAATAAAATAAATTGTTTACTCACCATTAAATTTAAACACGTAATAATAAGTTTATTCAAATCAATTATTTATTCAACATAGCTGCCACTAGTTTCTGCACACCGTTCTATGCGATGTCTCAATTCTCTGAAATTGTTCCGAATTTCCTCTATCTGTATTTGTGTACACCGTTTCGTGTCCTTTCTTTTAGTATTTATCTACTGTTGGGTATGAGTTGAGAGTAAACCAGGTCTTTGAGGCGACCCCATAAAAAAATTTAGTGAGATCGAACGACCTTGGAGGCCACGCAATCGGACTATTTCTAGCTACTCTATTTAGCTACGCCTGCTGTCGAATGTGCATTATTTTGTTTAATCTAAAAAATGGTTTAATCAAAGTATGTATTTGACTTTTTTTGAAATTTGTTGAAATTTTGTGTAACAATTTGTCATTCTGAATAACTTTTCTTAGTAAAACTTTGGCGTATTGTGAACGAGAAAGCCACTTTGCCTGAAACTAAATTGATAAATAATGGATTTTATTAAAGTAGGCCGATCATTCAGAAAATTTGCATAACGGCATAACTTAGTGACATTTTAGCATATTGCGAACGAAATAGATACTTTACCCGATACGAAAATCGTTTTTGCTCAACTGTCAAGGCCTATTTAATTTTAAAAAATCGAAAGTAAACTAAAGATAAGATTCAAACCAAGCAGGGCTTAGTTCCAAAATGCCAAATTGAGATTCAAAAATTTTTTTTCCCCCCCCAAAACCCTTTTTAAATCCAATCTGGCAGTTTTATTCAGCCGAACGCATCTTTGTCAAATATCCAGAAAACCGCGAAATGTTGAACCTTCTTTCAGTTTTTGTCGATTTTGACCTTGAAGAACTACATTTTCGTTAGTAACCTTTTAATACTTTTTTAAAGCACATAACATTTGCCACAATCTGAAATGGTCTGTGTAAGCCCAATAGTTTCTAAGGTACAGCCTTTCAAAGTTCCCAAATGTTTTCAAATTCTGAAATTAATTTTTGGAAATATTGTTTTGATCAAATTTTGACTCTGCATGCCTACTTTCTTCGGAAGGTACCTCCCTCCCACTCTGAAAAGACAATCCCCCTTCAAAACTACGATATTTGTGGGATAATAGTGATGCACCTTTCACAGATGTGTGGATCTTATAAAACAAAATCCGAAGTATGAACAAATCATTTTTATTTGAATTTAGGTGTTAATATTTTTAAGAATAGGTACTGTATAAAACAAAGGAAAAAATAACCGCTTCTCATTGATTGACAACTGCCCATGCTTAATTCCTTCACTTGCCTACAATATTATTATTGCCTTGTCTTCAGGTACTCTGCTATGTTTTTATGTGCTTATTAATTAACGATTGCTTGCAACTTTCTTGAATTCCAAGTTTTTATATAAATTGTTTTATACGAGGGGTCAAAAATTCTTCCCTTTTAGTTTAAATGTATTAAAAAAATAGGTTACAAAGTACATTATTTTTAATGTTTT
>JAROYC020000003.1:2948010-2996322 GCA_029619255.2 Dynastes hyllus | reverse complement strand
CATACGTCATGAAAAAATTTTAAAATTTTACTAATGTACCTGCATGTACAATTACTAAACGTTTCCCTTTTGATATAGGGCACTTAAGTCCATTGTTAGAGTTATCAGCCCATTCATATGGAGTTGTGTGACTGGCATGGAGGTATGTTTCGTCGAAAATACAACACTTTAGTTTTTGAACATCAAAAAAAAAATTTATTTTGCTTCACCTGTATACACGATTGGTCGACCTTGTAACCGATAATTTGTAACATTTCGGATATATGAGGATCTTAGCTCACGTATATTTGATTTTTTCCATCAAAAGCTTTCGGCTATCAGTAGTCTTCTTCCACCTCTTATTTGATAAATATATTAATTACTAAAATAATAATCAATTTGAATATTAGTACGTACCTAAATCCTAATTTTAATATTAACTTTCTTAAAAGCTGCGCTTGCCTACAAAACCAATGGTATCATCTGACTATATTTATTATATACAGCATTTAATGTGGGCCCTCTGTTTGTCAGTTATGTGAAAATTGTGAATAACCTGACGTAAAACTGTTTCCCCAGCATTATCACAGTAGTTTTTGGGTGAATGTCTTACAACATTGTCTTTTGAAGAACTGCCACTTTGCTGTTGCTTCAACAGAATTACTCTTTCGAATAATTCTGACAACAGTACTTTTAAATATTCCCGTAGCTTCACTAACATTATCTAAAATGTTACCTGTAAACAAACATAATGACTTCACTGATATATGAATATGTAAAAATAGTATTAAAAATACTTAAAAAATATTATCATACCTTCTGTCTTATATTTTTTAAAATAGTTGTAGACATTAAAAACAATGTTTCCTGATTGCTCATACAAAACTTGTCTCTTCTTAGCGATGTTCGATGATTCGGGCATTCTCACCGTAGCTTAATTATTTAATACAATTAATTAAAATCTGTTTAAAACAAAATACTTACAGGGAAAATTACCTCAATTCAAAATAGTTTTGAGAAAAACTGATTTTTTAATAAATAGTACGCCAATAACAATATTAAAAGTGAGAACACGAAACGAATTCAACGACAACACATCAACAACTGACGCCGAAATGAGGTAAATGTTTGTTGGTCTTACTGTAGGTAAGAAATACATAGCTATTTCTCTCGGTTAGCACCAACTTCTCTTTCTAATCCTAAAATGCGTCTGGGGTCTTCCGAAAGTAAACGGACTCTAGCCAATGCAGGAGCTAACTTATTACCTTTTAAAAGGCACGGAGGGTGGAAGTCGTCTAGAATGGCAGAACACTTTATCGGCGAAGCAGTTCCTCAAAAAACATACACGTCGAGAAAACTTTTAGCAGATGTAAATTCAAATGAAAGGCCTGGAGCTTCAACTGCACTTGACCCTGACGAAAGCAGTCAATTTTCCTTCTTTAAGTGTTCATCACATTAGTGATAGTACAATTAACACTTATGTAATTAAATGAGCAATAAATTTTTTTGAAAATTCAAGGGAATTAGACAAAATATTGTATGATACACGGGAATAACGAAATTTTATCCGCTCAAAAACATTATCGCACTCGGCTTCGCCTCGTGTCAAACTATTTTTAAGATTCTTCTCTATTCACTTGTACCATAAATAGCTATTTCCTAAATATCTTGAAAAGTATCAATTTTAGATGCATAATGAATATGACATCTTTTTTTGTATTTTTGTAAGAGCAATTTGATAAGACAGATAAAAATAGTTTTAACACATTTTCAATTTGAAACTTTAATCGTAATTGTCGGACACGCTGTATAATGTTTTCGAAAAATTGATTCGTATTATAATACTACACTATACGGTCAATAGTTCTGCGAAATTTCAATTTTCCCAGTCGAACACTTTCACAGTTACAATAGTTCACATGCACTCCATCTGTCAAAAATTTTCAAAAAATGCAAATATTTCAAATATGGTTAAAAATAGCGACATAGTCGTTTCATCAAACGTACCTTAAAATTGAATGGATAATTCAAAAATATAATAATATATAGGGTGTTCCATTTAAAATAACAAAGTTGGCGGATATTTCCGGTATAACCGGATGTGTCAGATTATTAAAAATATTTTAGTTTAATAGTACATGTAGGCTATAGTATATTACCAATTTTTCAGAATTTTCTAATGTATACTCTTTGATATATCGATTGATGCAGTTTCCGATGAGACACCCTATATAGTCGATATATCTTTGAACAATACGATCATCAACTTAACAAACTCGGCTAAAATCCTTGGTGTAACTATTGATGAGGCTTTAAATTAGGACTCACCAACATCTTTTCAACGCAAACAGTATCGTCATCCTATGTTTAACAGTTTGAAATTCCTTCTTCTTCTTTCTCAAAACCCTGGTACCCTGAGGGTGTCGGGTTTGCTGATATCTTCAGCCGTCTTTCATTCGTTTCTTCCATTCTTTCCTATCTCTGGCCAGTCCTCTCATGTCCTGTACTGTTTTTTCCTTCCTCAAACCTCTTCCTTTATTCTCCCCATTCATGTCTTCCTTGATCTTCCTCTTCTTTCCTTTCTCTCTACTCCTGCCTTTAACAGTTTGAAATTTCAAATTCTTTTCTTGATATCCAATCTTTTTTGCTATAGAATAGTTTATATTGGCCGAGGATTTGACTACGGGGACTGCAGTATACGGCTAAACAGTATCCCATCGGAACATTTTGGAAATTGGACTTGCGTAATCTTTTACGTCGACGGTGTCAACCAGCTTTCTCGCACAATTTTGCTAACCGAAACGCCTGTTACATTATCAGGTAACATTTCCCCATTTCCCATTCGATTGTAGGTCGTAATTTTATCAATAATTTATTTTTTTTAGGCCCTTTAACTGAGATTTTAATCGCAGTAGGTGCTGTTGCAGCTCTTATACTTATAGTGATTATCATCATACTTATTTATAAGTTTAAGAAGAGGAGACAATACGAAGGTTCTCCAAATGAGACGGTGATATTCAGTCGAAACACACCTCAGAGAGGCTCCCAGCAAGTTATAACGACTATAAATGTTCCAAGTTACACCTCTGAGGTTAGACAACAGAGCAGGAGTGATGAAAATCTATGATCGTAGGAAAAAGGATTTTGCTAAAGATTGTTTGATGTTTTAAATATATTTTTTTTAAATAAATACTATTGTTTTCGATGTCGATATTAATATACTCTGGCAGTTATAATTAGAATGCCATCGATCACTAACTCCAGGTATTCCCAAATGTTATCAGCCGGCGGCGAACTTACAGGTTTAGTATTTTGTTCCGGCAGCCTTTTCAAAATATGTGTACATGACATAAGTCAGGCACAGGAATGAAAACAACTCTTAAGATAAACCTCACAATGTGAAGCTCACATTTATTAAAATTGAATCACAAGAACCATCAAACTAAATTATAAAAATACAAAAAAATATTAAATAAATGGTGAAAACCTTTAACGACAAGTAAGTTAGACGGGTAAGCTTGCTGATCGCCACACGTTTTTTCAAAACGCGGAATAAGGTTTGACACTGCCACTCTCATTTCTCGCTTCACATCGATTTTTGAGCGATACCTATTTGCTTTTTATTACATTGTCGCAAAGGGAATTAGGATCCTTACAGCTTTTGAACTCAAAGTTGGATATTTATTTTTGATTGGAAAGAAGCAACTAGACTTTCTTCTTCCTGCAAAGTGAATTCTGGTGGAGCTTGAGCATGGAAAGGATCTTGGATCCATGCAAATTTCTCGGAATTGTTTTCCTCAAAGTAGTCGGTGAGCTTCGAGAGGTGTCCCATGAAAAGGGACAGCAAATCTTGTGAAAAAATGACTCTATTACAGGCCACGAATTTGTACAATTCAGGGAAATAGTGTTGACCGCCATCCTCATTGATTTTTCTTATCCACAACTGCAGCTTTTTCCCAAACGCCGCAACCTTCTCCAAAAGTTTCAAAATGTGCATGTTATTGCCTTGCAGAGACAGATTGAAGGCATTTAGCTTGTCAAATATATTGCACAAATACGCTAGTTTCAGAAAAAAGTCGAGCTCGGCAAAGTACCTGGAGTTTTCATGACCTACCTCTTGTAGAAAAGTGTAAATTTCTTGATGCAGCCCTAATGCACGAGATAAGCTCATCGACTTTGATGCAAGTGCTTCCCGATGGATGATGCAATGCGATGCTTTGTTGCGAATAAGCGCCTGCAATCCTCTATAGCGACCAGACATTGATCGAGCTCCATCAGTATACATATCGATGCACTTTTCCCAATCCAAATCATTTTCAGTTATAAACTTGTCAGGCATCTCCAATAAGTATTGAGCCTTTGCGCTTCCAGTAATGCTTTTGCAGAACAGAAGGTCCTCAACGATAATATTATCATCCAGGAAGCGTGCTTAACAAATAAGGTCTTTAATAAAGTCTTTGTTACTGTCAGTAGCATCATCAAGTTGCAAACCAAATTCCGTGCCTTTCATTTTCTCTATTAATTGATCGTTGAGATTTAGAGCTATGTATATGATGGATTCTTCGACTAATAGTGTTTTTGAACAAAGGTACCTTTGAAATTAATTTTCCCGCCGATTCTCCCAGCATAGTATTAACTATGTCAACAGCAGCTGGTAGAATAAACTCTTGTGCGATGGTGTGAGATTTTTTGCACTTCGCCACTCCGTATGCGACCTTAAAAGATGCTGGCAGTGCGTTGCTTGGTGCTGAGGCTTGTTTAGTAAACACACTTTTTTGTTTTTGTAAATCTTGCAACTTGCCACACTGTTAGAGCGATTGGTCTCGAGATGTCACTTTAGCTTACTTGGGGGTATGCACTCGTTCGCTAGAACTTTTTAAGAGAGCACACACTACGGTCTCTCTTCATTGTTTACTTCTACTGAAGTAAAGCTAAAATTCAAATAGTTATCATCGTATTTACGATATTTCCGTTTCTTTGCTACCCCACCACCTGTCGATGCTTGATCACTCTCACTTGAACTGTCGACTTGCTTATTTAATAAAAATCTTTCCATTCTCTTACGACTTTACGAAAACACAAAGCGGCACGCTGAAACAAAGCGGGCGCTCCTCTGGTAGCGGGCGTCTTAAAACCGTTTACCTTTCTCCTCAGATGTTTACTCTTCGATTGTTATTTAGGAACTGAACTGGTTCATCGAAGTGGTGCCGTATTCATACCAGCCGCCTCACCTACTTAGAACTTTCGCGAAACATCGACAATGTTCGATAGTATGCTATATAAGTCTACTATAAGGTTCTATATACTTCACGAACGTTCCATTCTTTTCTGAAATGTTCTATGTGCTACGAGAATGTTCCAGAGGTATATTTCTAGAAAGTTCTACAAGCTACGGAAACGATCAAGTCTAGAAGTTTTAGAGAATTCCATTAGTTTCGAAGCCGTGTCGAAATATTCATTCTAGAATGCTCCAGACCGCTATGTCTGCCCACTTTCACGGGAGTGCCTCGCAGCGCCCCTGTTTACTCTTTACGGCGCCCCGGGGCAGTCTTTGCTCTTAATCCCGTTTGTCGAATAAGTGACGTTAAAATAGGTGACGATTTTGCTAAACTGCGGAGTATATTTACATTTAAGACCGTCCCCTTTTACTCCGAGAAATTATTATCTATGTAAGTGGACACGCTGTATATGTAAGTTACAAATCAATAAATAATATCCGTAGTTGTTTGGTAATTGATCAACTTACAGATAAATCTAAAGCTAACTTTGTGAAATGGTGCCAATCATTCTAACCAAGAGTTTGCAAAAACAAAACATTAATATTCCAAACACTCGCCTGCAAAATCAAAGCTACGTTATAGATATCAAGAAGGGGAAGTTCGGGAAGTACTCGTAGTAGACACCGCGCTCTTCCTTTTGATGTGGTTCGGCGGATGGGAAACACCTTGACCTGAATAAAGGCGAAATTTCGCGAATAGGTTTCCTATTCAATATTTAAGGTATCCCGCATATCTCCCGATGAATAACAGGAAAAGCTCAGCAACAATGTGAATATGAATGTACTCTAGAGGTGTATTTCTATACTTTTTCTCATTTCTATTTCAAAGTGAATATGAAAAGTACAAATAATAGATCTCAGAGAAAATTATTTTTCATCTATGAGAAATTCTATATTCATAAAAATCCAGACAGGCATTACAGTTTTAATAAATATGTTCTATCCAAAAGTATATAATATACAATATGCTGGGAATTATACTTTTACGTAAAATCTTTCAGATAAAAGTTATTTGTTTCTTCGTGGACAATGACATTCTTATTTAAAAAATGTAGGTTTCCATTTGAAAAAACCAACTTAACACTTGAAAGACATTGATGGCACTACTAAACTTAAGCGTGGACCTTACAATATACTTTCTCCCTTCATATGATAAAATTTTTATCCACACTTTTTTTAGATTAAGTAAATGGTTTTTGAGTTATTCAGTTGTCTCAAGATAAATGAATCATCCTGTATAAGCAGTAGGAGGTGATGTCAAAAATTGAAATTAAAATTTAAAACTGTGTAAACTACATTCATGAGTAGTCTGGGCAAACAGCGGTAAGAGTCAGTGTAGTAGATATGGGGTGCGGAGTCGGCGATTATTTATTTCACGCGTTCACAGCGTCAGTACTAAATCGATGCTGTATGCGAATAGTTCTGTGTATATGTAGGCTGTCGTAACTTATTTCGTAATTGTACGATTATGTTTGCTTTAAAAATGTCGCAGTTAGGTACGTCGCGAAAACGACCAATGGCAGACAGTTAATAACTTTATAGTGGACATGCCGGACTTAATTTTTGATGACGCTGAAATTCAATGTCTAGTTTATAAAATCCCTTTAATGTGTTGGTCCAGAAGCCGCAAAAAGTGGCATACGAGACCAAGAAAAATTTACATTTGATTGATGTAGTGCCACTTGCTCGTGAACATATAGAAAAAAGAATGAAAACGGAATTGAAAGATAAACAACTGTGGTTGTGTGTGGACGAAACAACAGATCGTCAAAAACATTGTGTGGTTAATGTAATGGTACGTACAATGGAACCACATCGACCATCATCCTCCTTCTTACTTGCTTCCAAAAGAGTTATAAATTGTACCGCCGATGAGATTTTAAAGGTGGTGTTGAACTCATTGAACAAATTTGAAGTTTCAACTAAGCAACTTTTAAAACATGCGTTCTTTGGGCCGATCTCTTAAAGAACACAGTGGTAACTTCTTACATGTAACGTGTAAAATCCATACTCTAAATCTTGCGGCACAAACGATTCCTACATGTTTTCCACTAGTAAATGCATTGATTGCTAGTACAAAGGCAGCGTTTCTAAAGTCCCCGAAACGTACCCGACTATTTCACAAACTGTGTCCTGATTTACCTGAACCATCACAGCCGATTGTTACACGTTGGGAAGCATGGTTGCAGGCTGCGTTTTACTACAACAAATATTTTAATCAAGTAAAGAAGGTAGTTTTAAAATTCAATCCGACAGAAGCTGCAGCAATCAAGAAAAGCCTGGAAATATTTCAAGATAGTCAGGTTAAAAAGAGATTTACAAACTATTCACAACAATTACTTCAGACTGGCGGAGGGAATAGAAAAATTACAAAATGTTTCGATGTCGCTAGTGGATTCTGTTCAAATTGTGAATGATGTTCACGCAGAGTTATGCGCTGTAGAAGGCGAAACAAATTGGTGTGTAATACGGAAATTTGAAAGTGTTTTAGAGAAAGACTCTAGAAAGATTTTTTTATATTAAGACAAATTTGTGAAGGTGTGTGTGAAGATGCATTAAGTTGGTTCAAAGATTATTTTAAATATGCAAATATAACATCGCTGGATGTCGAACGGTCGTTTTCGGCATTAAAAAACATTTATTCCGCACGTGGAAACATATCTAATGATTCAAATATTTAACAGATGTTACCCAGTTTGTGATTTCACGGAAGACTTTTAAAACGGTGTTTCAGCACGTTTTATAATTTATTTCTTACCTTCTATTTTATGTATAAACTTTAATGCGTTCGCCACGCCTCTAGCTGTTACCGCATATTTGCTGAGGTTATTCATACGACAATAAAATTTTGACTGTGTAAAATTCATTTAAATCGAAGTACAAAAGTATAAATAAAATTGCAAAAAGGGCACGTATACAACAAGTTAAAAGATGTGATAAATTGTAATTTTTTTTTAATGATATATAATAAACTTTATAAAATGTTAATAACAAATAGGGTGACATCTGTGGTTGGTGAGAAGAGCCAATCCAGAAAAATAGTCCAAGTCTACCCTAGCTTCAAACCACCTACGACAGAAATCAGTAACCCAAGCATTAATTTTTTTTTTATTCAATAATCCCTAATTATTGAATAAAAAAAATTAAATTATTGAATAATCCCTAGTTGATAATATAATTATTCAATAATTTAATTACACTGTAACCTATAAAAAAAACTTTTTCATTAGCTCATTCGCTTGCTCCTAATTTTAATTACTATTAATTTTTCTGTAAACTATTTTCGACGACGCCTTACTCGATCTTATACCTCTACAAATAAGGAAGGTATCGCTTGTAACATTTAATCTGCGACACCCAAATGCACAGCCAAAAAATAAACACTTTCAGCCCTATTCATAGTTCTTCCTTAAGGGTACACTTTTTCTTAAGCATTCCTTGATTAAGAAATTTGTGTTTCATAGAACATATTTCTCACTCAAGGTCGCCTTAGATGAAAATCTTAAGGTAGCTCCTCAGGTACCTTAAGCATTCCTTGATAAAATACTTGATAGGGCATATAGAGGGCGTTTCAGAGCATATTTGTTTAACATTTGTTAAACTTAGGATATAGTTATACAATATGTAATTTATTGAGAGTTTTTTTGATTATATGAATATGATACACAATAATAGACAACATAAACGATACATTACAGATGTACAAAATCCTATGGAATATTTTAGAAATTAAGAATTTAAAATGCGGTATCGTTTTTCCAAAGAAAACATTTAATACATTTCATTGTCACTCGTTAATGAACAATTGAAGGGGCAAGTGGATGAGGCGGCTAAGTCATATTTTTTTAATTTACTTTGTTGTAATAAATAACTTTCATGAAAACTCAAATGTTTGACCACATATTCTTAATCCACAACCCCTTCTTACTAACCAAACAAACTGCACTTGAAAATAATCATTCAATAAAGGATAGCAACTAACACTATTAAAATCGAATTTATTCAGAAACAGCTTTTTATAACATAACTTCATCCACTTGTCCCTTCAATTACAAAAGATACTGGTTTACCTATATCACCACTTCCGTGAAGCTAGTAAATGGTGGCCAGTAGCTACTTTTATAGCAGTATGGTTTAATAGAAATCCTTTCATCAATTCCACAGAATGCATCCTTATCCGAGAATGACCGAAGTAAATTTGAGATTGGAACTATGAAATACAAACTTGTCCTAAGTGTAAGGTGTTCTTACCTAAGTCGAGTTATTCCTTGAAATTTCATATTGTCTATGAATACCACAGTCAAATAAAAAGGCTATGGTTAATTTATCAAAATGCATAACAGTAATACTGCATATAAGCGCCATCTGTAGTTGACGTCCATAAATGTAAATAACGATGGAGATATTAGAAATCTATTTTAGAGAGTGTGCATTTTGTTCCGTAATCAATAGATTACGCTAGTAGATCATAATGAAAAACCGAGAATAATTTTTATAAACAATTTGTCATTATTTGTATTATTTCATATACATTTGCTTTAAATTATTTAAAAACTAAAATGTTGCCAAAAACGTTTCGTACAGAATGTGTTACAGGTATCGTTATCATCCCAAATTTTTTTCAAGCAATTTTATTATCTACTCTTGACGCTAACAAGTTATTCTGTTGAGAATCTTATAGTACAATGAACGCTAAAATATTGCACAATAATTGTACAGACGTGTGTCTTAATCACTTAAGACAGACACTACAGACTATCTAGTTACGAACCTTTGCGTAATAAAAGATAATTTCATTATCTTAAAATAAAGCATTCTTTACTTAGAATTCTTTGAAATGCGCATATTATTTATATGCACATTATTAATTGCGGTTATCTTGTTTAAAACAGTACATGTTCGTACATAATGCAGTAAATTATTCACATTGCTTGTGATTTTAAAAAGGCTAACGTAGAGGTTATCTACAGAATTGTATTCAAAGAAAAGTGAACTTAATGTAGAAGCACACATGAAAAAGTGCCTAGAAACTATAACCAAGATGCTATATAAATATCTGTTAGAGCGCCTGATTGCCAATTTAAAATCTCTCAATTCAAAGGAAAATCAGTTTATTGAAACTTATTTGAAGATACAAACTGATAACTAGCATCGGCAAACAGCGGTAACAGTCAGTGTAATAGATATGTGGTGCGATTATTTATTTCACGCGTTCACAGCGTCAGTACTAAACCGATGCTGTATGCGAGTAGTTCTGTGTATATGTAGGCTGTCGTAACTTATTTCGTAATTGAACGACCAATGGCAGACACAGTTAAAAAAAGACACAGTTTATAGTGGACATGCTGGACTTAATTTTTAATGCCGCTAAAATTCAATGTCGACTTGTAAAATCCCTTTAATTTTTGTTAGGCCATTGTCAACGTCACATCGAAAGCAAACAGCATTCTCCTGCAAAGCGGCATGACAGAGTCACAAAATTTACATTTGATTTATGTGTTACTCTTATTTTATGTAATCTATCGTTTCGTTTACTAGACAAAGAACCATTCTTCTTCTGGAATAAATATGCGGACTGTAAATTACCTAGTCGGACATCGATACGAAATGTAGTGCCATTTGCTCGTGAACATATAGAAAAAAGAATGAAAACGGAATTGAAAGATAAAAAACTGTGATTGTGTGTGGACGAAACAACAGATCGTCAAAAATATACTCTGGTTAATGTAATGGTACGTACAATGGAACCACATCGACCGTCATCCTCCTTCTTACTTGCTTCCGAAAAAGTTATAAATTGTACTGCCGATGAGATTTTAAAGGTGGTGTCGAATTCATTGAACAAATTTGAAGTTTCAACTAAGCAACTTTTAATGTCTTTGAGTGATGGTGTCGGAAACATGTGTTCTTTGGGCCGATCTCTTAAAGAACACAGTGGTAACTTCTTATATGTAACGTGTAAAATCCATACTCTAAATCTTGCGGCACAAACGATTCCTACCCGTTTTCCACTAGTAAATTTTGATTGCTAGACAAAGGGGGTTTTCAAAAAGCCCCCAAAAGTCCCCGACTATTTCACCAACTGTGCCCTGATTTACCTGAACCCCCACACCCGATTGTTACTTTGGGGGAACATGGTTGCAGGTCGTTTTATAAAACAAATATTTTGACAAGAAAAGAAGGTATTTTTAAAACTCCGACAGAAGCGCAGCAATCAAGAAAAGCCTGGAAATATTTCAAGATGTCAGGCTTAAAACTATCAAACACAAAAACTTCGGACAGGGAAAATTAGAAAAATTACAAAATGTTTCGATGTGTAGGGTTTCTTTTCAAATCGTGAATGATGTTCGCGCACATTTATGCGCTGTGAAGGCGAAACAAATTTGGGTAATACGAAAACAAAAGATTTTAGAAAAGACCCCGATTTTCTTATATTAAGACAAATTTTGAAGGGGGAAATGATTAAGTTTTTTAAAAGATTATTTTAAATATGCAAAATAACATCGCTAGATGTCGAACGGTCGTTTTCGGCATTGAAAAACTTTATTCCGCACGACGTACCACGACTAAGCGCTGTGAAAACATATCAATGATCCAAATATTTAACAGATGTTACCCAGTTTGTGATTTCACAAGATTTTTTAAAAGGTGGTTTCGCAATTTTATTTTTATTTCCCCTTTCTATTTGTAAACTTTTTCGCCGACGCCTCTGGCTGTTGATAAAATTTAAAGAGTACCCAAAACTTGCCATCGCATGGGCGTCGGTAACGGGTTAATATAAGAATACGAAAAATTCATAAATAAACTTACTTCCAATTTTTCGAAAAATTAGAGGCATCAGGATTTAACTACTGAAAATTGCATCATTGCAATGTTTCCATAGTTTTTCTTTAAACCTTTTTGCGTCGACAAGAAAAAATATTCTTATTCATAGAAAAAGATCTCTCCACATCTAAGGAAGTTACATTTGCATGTAGAAACTGTTTTTCAAAATCACTTAAAAGTTCATTTCTTTCACTTATTATAAACGGCCTCTAAAGTATTAAAATCGGGATTTTTCCTTAAAACATTCCAACTTTTGACTAGCGCATAATCCTATCATTTAAAGTGTGTAACTTATTTTTTACACCCCGACTATGTCTAATGTTCTGCAAGACAATTCAGTACATTGTGTTTTTTTGATGGCATCTAGTAATACTGTATAATTGGTACATATTGTTGTTAAATCTTCTAAAAGTTGAGGAATTTAGAAATTTCTTTGACTTTCTCTTTAATTGTTTTTGATTCATTCCGATTAAATCAGCATTATAACTGATTGAATTTGTTGAAAATGGATCGAATAGTAAGAAGCTGCTGTTAGCCAAGCAAAATTAACGTTGAAAATTGGTTCCGGAGGTTCTGGAATACCTGACAAAATTTACGAAATTCTTTTAAACGTTTAGGAGATTTACGAAACACTGCTTTTAGTACTTCCAATCATCCGACTAATGCTTCCGTAATGTTGTCGGACAAATTTCACCACAACTAAATGCAAAGTATGCAGCACGCAGGTTATAAGGGGTATTAGGAAATATATGTTTTTGCTGATCGTCCAACACTTAACATCGTTGCTGCACCATTCGTCATGAATCATCACAACTTGATCTTGGGCAATTTAAATTCTTTTTTCAAAGCGCTTTTCGAATATTTTCCGCGGTAATATTTGTTGAACACGTTTGCAAGTTAACAAAATATCGAGATGCTGTGTTCTTCAGATAAAACGTGAACAATTACATTCACAACATTGTTTTTCTTTATATCTATTGTCTCATCCACGGTAATCCATATTTTTTTGAACACAAATCACGTTTACACATATTTTTCTAGCACTTTCTATTCGCGGCAATGATTCTGTAATTGTGTCGGTGGTGAGGGTAATGGGTACTTTGGAACGTATTGTCGCCAAAACGTTTTAAAAGCTGCTTTTCTCACCAACGACAACGGAAGATTACAAGAGGTAAACTAATGTTAATAGTCAAAAGACTTACATAAATATGTATAAGGTATTTCAGTCTTCAAATTTCATTATATATGCTTAATATCATTGACATGCCCCGGCAACTCAGTTCTGTCCAATGCAGCCAAACGAACATTGCATATTAAGCAAAAACTGCACTACCGTCATATTTTAAATGGGGAAAAAGTGACACATACTTATGTACATTAGTAGCAAATCTATTACGAGGCATTACGTTTTAGGTATGTAAATATTAGTTCCTATATAAACGATATTAATTAAGTATGTACCTGGTATACATACAAGAACACACAAAAAACACCAGCTATATTTTCAAAAGCGACACGCAGTTCCAGCAACCTTATCTGTTCGACTAATCGCTGCAATAGCTCAACCGGTACTAAACGAAATCTCTCAGCGCGGCTTAACATGATTTATATTCAAGGTCGACACTACATGCCCGCTTCTCTACCGGTTTAGTTTATTTATGAATTTTTCGTATTCTCTTATATTAACCCGTAATACCGACGCCTATGCGAGTCCGCAAGTTTAGGTTACTCTACTGATAACTGAATAACAAATTACTTTTTAAAACCCGTCTGCATCATTATTTTCTAACAATATCAGCAAATGTTCGTTCTAACTAACTAAAAGTATTAAACAAGAGTAATCTGATATATGCCATACTTTAGAAACCTAGAATACGTAGACAAAATTTCACAAGAATGTGAGAAATGATTATACAGATAGCAATGTATAGAACAAATATGTAAGATATTGCTGCTAATTAATCGTGGACATATAATAAGCGTGATGAACGATCTTTTTGCAAACAAACCTTGAGATGATGATCGTTATTATTGTAATGTGTATGGAAGAAAACCGATTTCCTTGAAAGTGGGAACATGGTATGAAATATTGTGAAAAATAAATTAGTTTTATTTCAGTTCAAAGTTAAAAACGAGAAAGCAATGGCTTTATTTAACAGCTAGAAAAACAGTAACTAGGTACTATTTGAACACGCTGTTTAGAGAACTGATTTATTACCTCCTAGCAAATTTGATATTCAAGTTCTGTAAATTAGCACGGAGTCTATTAATGATTGAATGATTATCAACGTATTGTTTACCATAATTCTATTGTCGATGAAAACCATACTGCCAGATACACGCAGAGAAACGTTTACTTGTCCACCACCTAAATTCAAGACAGCGTCGTTTCAATTATCCACAATACAACTACTGTTTTAAATCAAAAGAAATATTTTCTCAGCGCTTTTTTCTCCCCTTAAGAAAAGTATACACTTGTAATGAAATAATTGTTTTTTTTTTCGTAAAGAGACGATCGAAACAATTTTGAAAATCTCAGAAAAAATTTGACGAAAGTTAGATTTTAGTAGTAAGTAAATAGCTATTATAACTAAATCGTGATAAACGGTTGCACCCGCAGAGACGCCTGTGCGCGAGGGGGGGTATGTACGCATGTGGGTGCAGAGTTCAGTAATGCGGTAGACACTGAGGAGTTCGATGATTTTATTTCATTATTACTATTTTTATTTTGTGTAGTATTGTTTATTTTTTATTTTTTTATTTTTATTTTGTTATTGATTTTCGTTATTTCTTTTAATTTTTTATTTTTTTAATTTCTTATTTCTTATTTTTGTTTTTTATTAATATTTTGTTTCTTTTATTTTATTATTTTTTTGAATTTTTTTTATTCTATTATTTTAATTTTTTTAAATTTATTTTATTTTATTATTTTTATCTTTTTTTATTAATTACAATTACTGAACTTTAAATGCGTTTCTCCGGTAATTAAATGTAAGCTTTCACGCCTTTGTTTCACTAATTGCTACAAATTGTTCACGTCGTGGATCCTATAACTACAGGGTGGAGCAGAGCAACTTGCTTATTTGAATTTGGCGCCCTGAAGCGATGGTTGCTCCGAGGAAGGTGGGCGTAGGCACATTCGAGAGGGCGTAGCGTAAAATTGTAGCTCCGCTTGGTTTAGTTAGCATCATGGAGTGGACAAAGGTGGAGCGCGCGTTCGAGGCATACTTTTCTAACGGTCGCCGTCATGTCTACATGATTCGGGGATTTTTCCCAAGCAACACTCAACGATGGATGTGGGAGAGCTGTATGGTTCCAGCAGGACGGTGCCACGGCACACACAGCGCGTGTGTCGATGATTGTTTTACGGCAACACTTCCCAGGACGCCTCATCTCCTTGAAGGGCGATCTGCACTGGCCAACACGGTCGCCTGATTTAGCCCCCTGCGACTATTTTTTATGGAGTTGTCTAAAATCACTTGTTTACAACGATCGTCCTAGACCCTGGCTCACCCGAAGAACAACAACATCTGGTCGCTGTCGCCAACATACCCGTCGACATGCTGGAAAGAGTTGAACGAAAAATCTGAGTTCGATTACCGCAGTGTATTGAGAATAATGGACGCCATCTGCCCGATATCATCTTTAAAACTTGGAAAACATAAAATTAAAATGCTGTACTTGATGCTGTTCAAAGAATTATATATATATGTTTGTGCGTTATAGGATGGCGAACGCTTCAGATGCGTGGTGGAAATACAAGACTTTATTTTATAGTCGTTTTTTATGATGCTAACATAATTTAAAAAATAAGTCGAGCTACGCCACTGCATGTTGCATTCAAACTTGAATTTTCCCGAACGATGTCCGACAATACCTTCGGACAGCGCCGGAACTCGCCATCCTACAACGCGAGACCAGTATCTGCATTACTTTTTTTTTAATTGAATTTCTAAATATGCAAGTTGCTCTGCCCCACCCTGTACTTATGGTATCTAGCATCTGCTACAATTGTTCTAACATTTCTTTTCAGCGTAATTTTAACTGAATGAAAGTAAGCTTTACTTAGGGTGAAATGATTACTAGGAAAAATGTATTTTCTTGACGCAAACTCAATATTTTTATATTTTTTTATCATTTTTTATTTTTTGTTATTATTTCTTTTTTTTATTGTTTATAATTAATTATAATTATTGAACTTTAAATGCTCTTCTCTGGTCATTAAATGTAGGCTTTCACGCCTTTAATCTAACATAAAAGCGTATTCTGAACTTTGTTTTAAATTTTCAATATTACACAGACTGCAAAATCAAAAATTCACACACGCACATTAGATTTAATCGTACGAGTGTCAGATTCAACAATTTTCTCTACTGCGATTCATTCAAATGCCAATTAACGAGTTCGTTTCCCGAAATAACACTTATCATTGCCCCCACTTCGCTATTAATTACTCCAAACAAGTAGACCTGTCCTTAGATCTTTACAACCAGACGCGCACTGTCGGTGACCGTGAAAAGATTCAAACATGTTCGCCGCCATGTTCGGTATAATAATCACGACGATCGTTTGTTTACATTCCATCAGCGCCATAAATATCTTGGGCGTCTTTGACATACCGTCGAAAAGCGTCCATATTCTTGGACATGAATTGCTGCTGGGATTAGCGAAACGTGGTTTCAACGTGACGCTGATGAGTTCGTTTCGACCTGAAAAACACGAAGCTAATTATACTCACATTTACTTAGATGGATTGCTTGATTTTAAAGAAAGTACGTAGCTATAGATTTTATTTTAAATTCTGCTTCAGAAATTACAAATACAGCAATTTTATGGAGTATTATAATATTCATTTCGAAAATATTGGGTTATTTGTGAGTTTTAGAGGAAGTAAAATATTATCAATAACCCGGGCACAATCAGTCTTCGCAGTAAAATCGGATCAGTCGCATTCTGAAATTAGTACACCAGTGGAGAAAATAAAAACTGACGCAATAAAAACGTTTGGTAAATAAAGCAAATATGTGCACACCTTGAAGTGTTTTTATTGCCATTATTAGTCCTCTTTTTGTTTGAAAATGGCACTTGTTGTGGCGTAATGTAATAACTGAGCAACGCAATCCGTTGAAAGTTGTGCAGTTGACGTATAAAAGCTTTACACAAATAAACACGGCCGTGGTCAGTTCTGGTATGTTGTCAGTATAATCCTTGCGACTCGAAAGCCGATCTGTTGTAGGCGTAATCTACGCTGTCGTATACTATATCGTAGTTCTACGTGTGTTTTAAATATTTCCTACGTCGCGAAAACGACCAAAGTTGGACACATAATAAGAGAATTTATTGCAGAAATGCCTGATTTAAAGTGCGATTGCGCTAAAATTCAATGTAAAATAGATTTAATGTTGGCCGAAAAGTGATTGCCTACGGCACGTAAATAGCAGGAAATAAGTCAAAAAATTAATTCTACTATTTCATTTGATGTTGAAGAAAGTTGACATCTCGTTTGGAAATTAAATATTTGGACTTTAAGTTACCAAGTGAGAGAACATTACAGAGAGTTGTGCCGTCTGCTCGTGAGCATGTCGAGAAAAGAATTATAACTGAGTTGGTAAGATAAAAAACCGTGGTTGTGTAGATCGAAACAACAGATCGTAAAAAACATTCTGTGGTTGTCGTCATGGTGCGCACAATGGAACCACATAGACCGTCAGAATTTTACTAGCTCTAGACGAATATAACAATGCACCGTTGGAATAATTTTAATGTTGGTGTTAAATACATTGGAAAAGTTTGAACTTTCAACAAATCAACTGTTGATGTTACAGAGTGATGCTTGCGCCGCAAATATGTTGCTGTACGTCGATCTCTTTAAAAAACATTGTGCTAACTTGCTGCATATTACATGTAAAATTCAACACCAATTCTTTAAAATCTCATCGGCAGTACAATTTATAACTCTTTGAAGCAAGAAGAACGATGATTTGTCGTGATGGTTCCATTGTACGTACCATTGGTTATCAACTGCATAATAATGTTTTTGACGATCTGTTGTTTCGTCCACACAACTACGGCTTTTTATCTTTCAATTCCTGTTTTTCATTTTTTCTATATGTTCACGAGCAAATGGCACCACATTTCGTATCGATGTCCGACTCAGGTAATTTACAGCCCGCATATTTAGTCTATGAAGGAGACATAACGTTTTGTCTAGTTAACGAAACGATAGATTACATAAAATAAGAGTAGCACATAAATCGAATATAAATTTCTCTTGGTCTCGTATGCCACTTTTTTGCAGAAGAATATGTCGATAGTTTTCGATGTGACGTTGACAATGGCTTCTGGACCAACACATTAAAGGGATTTACAACCAGTCATTGAATTTTGGCGCCATCAAAATTAAGTCCGGCATGTCCACTATAAGTTCTTAACTGTGTCCTGCCGTTGGTCGTTTTCGCGACGTACCTAACTGCGACATTTTAAAAGCAAACATAGGCGTACAATTACGAAATAAGTTACGACAGCCTACATACACAGAACTACTCTATACAGCATCAATTTGTACTGACGCTAGGAACACGTGAAATAAATAATCGCCGACCTCACCACATATCTACTACACTGAGAATCGTTTTACCGCTGTTTGCCCAGACTAGTTATATCATCTGCATTGTAGTCAGCAACAATTCCTTTAAAAACAGAGTATTAGACAGATTATTTACACGAAGTTGGGCTACACAGGTAAACCTTCATTATTCTGTAAGGAAAAAACAGTCGATAATTTGTTAATTGTATTATAGTAATGGTAAACAAGTAAATATCAAGGAACCTAATGTGATGGTTTTTGCAAATTCCCTGACATTAATGCCGTTCGTGATAATTTATAATAAATATCGTACGATGTGGAAGTAAATGCAAATTTTGTAAAAATTGGATTATTTTCCTAAAAATGAAAATTTATGAATGAGTATGCAATTTTTAACAAAATATGAAACAAGTACGAGAAATAAAAATATCCTCTTGAATAGAGACTGATCTTTGCAGGGAAATCTAACTTCTTGATGCAAGAAATCATTTCTTTGCGTGTGTATGTTTAATAGATTTTTCTCAATTATTGCTTTTTTAAAATATAATTATTTTAATACCATATCTAACCATTTTTCTGGTAAAGTCGTAAAAAAATTGTCAATTTTTAATGCCGATCAACAACTAACTTCGGTTTAACATGCTACGTATTTAATGTTTTAGTAAAGTAAAGGCATTCGTGTCTCTTCAAGAAACTGTAGGTGGAGTAAGTGATATTAAATGTATTTTGAAAGGTTCCTAAATATATTTCCTCTAACTCCAATAAAATATTATTTGGTCGAATAAAAAAATTATATCACACCTGCAACATCATTATCAACAGATGTTAATACCTGATACATATATACACTCTGTAATTATTTGTGTTACGTAAGGACTATTTATCACTGCAGATGATTCACAAAATAAACTTAAATTACGATAAACATCACTGTTCATTTACAAATATATATATTTTTTGCTAGGAACGTGGCTTGACAACATGAATCATGAAGAAATGTAATAAATAGAGTGGCCAGAGCGCCACGCGCCAGGTCTGCAATCAGGCTGCCGGGCGCATATATGTATGTAAACATAGGTAATTTTAATATAAAACCAATTAGGGACGAGGACCAAAACCACTGTCTATTACGTCGTGAAGACGCGTAAATATACACCTGCAGTTTGGGTGTTCGTTAATAATAAATAGGGCGTTGTCTGTGTGGGCCACTACAAAAGTTCATTCATCGACGTCACGAACTAACAGCGCGCTTGGCGTTCATTTACGGATGACGCGCTCTATTCATCAACAAATGACGAGTCTGGTGATGTCATTTGCACCACCTCGCAGCATACTAGAAACAAGCGCCGGTGTGTTTCGCACGCCTAGTGATTGCGTGTTTCATCAAATTATTAAAAATAAACGCCATTACCTACGAAAGTTAATAAATTTCTTAGTGAATTTGTGGATTTCATAATTAAGCAATGGGAGTATTGGGCCTTTTCTGTAAAGTTTGTAAAAAGAAACTACTGTGCTGAGCAACGTGATTGTGAAAGATATATAAATAGCGCACACCACAGAAATAAAAGAAATGGTGTGTCACAAACAACGTCAATTTCCAATTAGAATCGCTTAACGTTTATAGTAGTGGTCTACCACTTGTATACTTGATGTTACATTTCGAAAATTCTTGTAAGTACATACAATACCGAGTGGATACTACCATCTCGACAGCGTTACGGAGAGATATTCCAATGAATACGTGGAGGACATTGAAAATCGAATTAAAGCCGAATTAAAAGATAAACAGCTGTGGCTATGTCTTGATGGGAGACGACAGATTGCACCGTATTCGAATATAATATGCATGTATTAGATTCCCATTAAACCAAATTTTGCAATTCTATTAGCCAGCAGATGAACAGCAGGTACCTAGTAAAGCAATTACGGCCGTAGTTCTCGAAACGTTACAAAAATTTCAAGTGTCAAACTAGTCAACTGTTGTTGTTCATATTGATGAAAGAGCAAATTAATGTGGTGAGAACACTGTTCCCTTAAAGAAAAGTGTGAAGGACTTTTACATGTTATGTAAAGTCCATGCTTTACATCTTGTGGCACAAACTATCTGAGAGTGTTACCCGGAGGTGGATGCATTAATAGCAAACACAAAAAAAGTGTTTCTCAAAAGTCCTAAGAGGACTAGGCATTCCATAGTTATGCCCTGTATTCGAGAACCACTCACAGCCCATTCTTACGCGTTGGGGAGAATCGTGGTTAAAAGCCGCTTTTTTATTATAATGAACATTTTCAAGAAACAACCGCTATTTTCCGGTAATTCTGTCCTCGCTGCTTAGAGCTATTGGGGATGAGCCGCATGATTTCTCGATATTTCTGTTGAAACACGTCTAAAGAATATTAGCAACAATTACAAAGGGGTTAGTAGACGCGATAGAAAATTTGCAAAATTCCCTGGATTGTCGTTGGTAGAATCAGTGTGTAAGTCGTGGGACGAAGTTAGTACATTGTTACACAGTATAAACGATGTTAGCGGACGAGTTTTAGCTAAGTTCGAGGTGTTTTAAAAGAACTATGGACTCACACGAGATTAAGACAAAAATGTGCGATGGGGCATCTGCAGATTCCTTGACTAAGTCTAAAGATTATTTTAATGATGGGTCTTACTTCGGTAGACGTGGAACGGTCGTTTCTCGAACATAAGAATATTTTTCGTCTCTTACACATCCTCACCGAGGCAATGTAAAACTTCAAAATCTTGATGGCAGTAACTTTAAACAAGTCATCCATTTATTAAGAAGGATAGAATTTATTTATTATATCTTTATTTACAGTTACATTATTAAGTACAACAGAATAAAAAAAAGCGTTCAGTTTCTCAGTTATTTCCTTTATTGAGATCCCCATCGATAACGCATACCGTTTTCAATCAAATAAAAAATCATAATGAAAATAAAAACACCTCAGCGTGTTTACATATATATATATATATATAAATATATATATATGTATATATATATATATATATATACATATATCCGCTTTCCTAATTACTAAACATTATTGCGTCAGCTTTTTATTTTTTATTCTGGTGTATTAATTTTTCTGAAATATCACATATCTGCTGTGACTCACATATACGCCATTTACAATGCGCGGCCGTTGCGCCTGATTCCGATTCTGTTGGATGGCGCAATTTGGCCGGCTCTAGTAATAAATGTTATTTGTTCTGCAGTAGATTTGTTCATTTTCATTGTACGCATGCTTTTGAAGGTTGCCGACATTTCTATTAAGTAAAAAATAAAATGTACTACTATTATTATACTACCTACAATTTTTGTTGTATTATAAAAATGGGACTACGTTTTATTTATATAATTTCACATCTGTTAGAACTTTTCTGTTGTCTTCTATACAAATAATTCCTTTTTTAATTTTACATAAAAGCATTATTTCTTATTAATTAACATACTTTCCCATTTTTACGTGCATGCATACACGCGCAAAAAAACATTTACTTGTATCAAGATTGTCCGCCGCAATTCAAGACAATTCCCGCTTTAATTTTCTTTGAGCTTTTTCTTTGCTTAAGAGAAGTATAGATCTGTAATCAAATAATTGTATTTCTTTGTTTAAGACATTTATTAACCTGATCTGTAAGAAAATCTTACAGAAAATTTGAAAAAGGAGATTCTTAGTATAAGTAATGGCCGTTGTAAGACAAAACAATATTATTAACAACATTATTAATTGCACTTACCTTGTTTAAAACAGTACAACACATCCATACGTAATGCAGTAAATTATTCTCATTGCTCGTGATTTTAAAAAGGCTAGCGGGGTTGGTATGTTGTGAATATAATGTCCAAAAAGTGAACTAATATGTAAAAGTACACACGAAAAACAATAGCTAAGATAGCGCTGGTAGAAGATTAGAACAAGGAATTGTGGGCCGACAAATCCAAATTCAAGATCTTCGGAAGGCGAGTGTTTGTAAGAAGATCTGTGGGTGAATGTGCACTAGAGCAATGCACAGTAGAGCAACGCAACTGCGTTGCGTGCCAGTGGCGACGTATAAAAGTTTACACAAAAATAAATTAAATGATGTGCCCAAACACGTTTTAAGAGTCCTCCGTGAAATCACAAAGTGGATAATGTCTAGTTAATATTTGTAACATTAGATATGTTTCAAAGTTGTTTCGGCAAAGTGAGTGCGGCGTGAAGAAAAAGTGTTTTTGTATGCCGAAAACGAACGTTCTACATCTAGTGACGTTATATTTGCGTAAGTAAAATAATCTTTCAAATAACTTAACGGTTCTGTTGACGCACCTTCACAAATTTGTCTTGATGTGCGAAAATCGGAGTCTTTATCTAAAACACTTTCAAACCTTTCTAAAACACAAACATTTCTTGCGTCTTCTATCGCGCATAGCTGTGCGTGAACATGTTGCACTATTTGCAAAGATTCCACTAACAACACCGAAGAATTTTGTAGTTTTTCTATCGCATCCGCTAGTCCCACGTAATTGCCCTGAATAATTTCCAAATCTGTTTTAACTTGACTATCCTGAAATTTCAAGCAGCTTACCTTGACAGCCGCAGCTTCCTTTGGGTCGAATTCTAAAGTCACGTTCTTTATATTCTCAAAATATTTAAGATAATAAAATGCAGCCTCTAACCATCTTCCCCAACGAGTAAGAATAGGTTGTGGTGGTTCAGGAATACCGGAGCAAAGTCTACGATATTCCCGAATACGTTTTGGGGATTTTACAAACACAGCTTTTGTATGTGATATTAGAGCGTCTACCTCCGGATAACATTTTCTGATACTATCTGCTACGAGACTGAGAGTATGAATTTTACATGTAATATGCAACAAGTTAGCACAATGTTTTTAAGAGATCGACCTACAGCAAGCATGTTTGCGGCACCATCACTCATAAACATCAACAGTTGATTTGTTGAAAGTTCAAACTTTTCCAATGTATTTAACACCAACATTGAAATTACTTCGGCAGTGCATTGTTGTATTCGTCTGGAAGCTGGTAAAGTTGAGGGTGACAGTCGATGTGGTTCCATTGTGCGTACCATTGCATTAACAACAGAATGTTTTTTACGATCTGTTGTTTCGTCCACACATAACCACAGTTTTTTATCTTGCAACTCCGATTTAATTCTTTCTCGACATGCTCACGAGCAGACGGCACAACTCTCTGTAATGTTCTCTCACTTGGTAACTTAAAGTCCGAATATTCATTCCAAAACCAGACGTATGCTTTCTTCCTTAGCAAATGAAATGTTAAATTACATGCAATAAAGGTAACACATAAATTAAATTTAAATTTGTCATAATCTCGTGGGAATTTTTTTTTAAAACATGCCCTACACTATTTACGTGCCGTAGACAATCACTTTTCGATCAACACATTAAATCTATTTTACACACTACACATTGAATTTTAGCGCCATCACACTTTAAATCAGGCAATAAATTCTCTTATTGTGTCCAACTTTGGTCGTTTTCGCGACGTAGGAAACATTTTCAAAACAAACGTAGAACTACGATATAGTATACGACAGCGTAGATGCATACACAACAGATCGGCTTTCGAGTCGCAGTTATACTGACGCTTATACCGAGTTGTCCCGGCCGTGTTTATTTTGTGTAAACTTTTACGCGTCAGCCACTGGCTTTCGGCGCAGTTTGCGTTGCTCTAATGCACAGTCTCTACCGTGGAACGCAGTGTTGGTGGCTCGGTAATGATTTAGGGTTGTTTTGCTGGTACATCCGCAGGTAATCTCGTAAAGATTCAAGGCATAATGAGGAAAGGAAATGGCCACCCCAAAGCCCGGACTTGAATCTCATCGAGCTATTACGGTAAGAACTCGATCGGGAAGAAAAACTGCTCCAACTTCAGCAGATGACATGTGGAACAAACTATAGGCAGCATGGTCTCGAATAACGAAAATATCGTTAAAATTAATTGCAAGGAAGCCCGATTATGCGACGCAATCATTAAAAGTATCCGGCAAAAACAATGTGAGAAGAGAAAAGCACTAACGCTTTATACTCCTGTCCACATTGCGATTTGAGAAGAGAAAAGCACTGACGCTTTTTGCTCCTGCCTACATTGCGGTTCATCTCTCAGTTTATGCCACTAACCTGCAAAAGCAGCACTGAAATACTTCAACACTGAAATACTGGGCCACCTAGTGCCAAGAGATATAGTCATGCCGTCCTAGACCCCATACGATGATATAACCTTTTTTTTCTCTGTGTAAATATGTTACCATTTCCGATGTTATTCCGTCATGTCCAGATGCTTCTCCCCCCTTCAATATTTTTCTAGCTTCCACTTTCTGTTGTATTTTTATTTCTTCGTTTTCTTTATCGTCTTGATGATCTGGGTATTGTTCTTCTACCTGTATATTTATTTACTTACTAATTTGAGTTCTGTTTTATCTATATTTCACAATTTTGTTTCAAATGTATATACAAACTTATGAAAATGTCAGTGCCGTTGATACAATAATCTGTGTGTATGTTTATTATTTTGAATCATTCTTGCATTAAACTATTTCCTTTACAGAAAATTATGCCGACCACATCCAAGGCGAATCAAAATTCGGAATGCTATCGATGGTAAATGCCCAAAAGAATTTGGTCGCTCTCGGCATGAAGACCAAAAGTTTCCAGAATCTGCTAAAATCCGACAGCAAATTCGACGTCATCATACAAACATACGCTTTAAACGAAGCCTACTTAGGATTAGCCGACCATTTCGACGCTAGAGTCATTGGCTTCCTTCCCTTCAGCAATTTTCCTCACGCAGATGACCTTACCGGAAACACGGCTCCATATTCCTACGTTCCAATTCCATTCGGAGGCTTCACACAGAACATGAACTTCTTCCAACGAACAGCTAATTGCTTGGCAGCTACGTTTATGAGGACCCTACATAAATTTTACCTGCTTCCAAGGCAAGAGGAGATATTAAAGATGCATTTCCCCAAAGCACCTGGTTTGAAGGAATTACAGAAAGAACGGGTTGATTTACTCTTTACAAACGTCCACTTTGGGATGGAATCTCCAAGGCCGAAGACACCTAACATCATACAAATTGGAGGATATCACGTTCAGAAGCCAGAACCTCTACAGGATGACTTGAAAAAGTATGTGGACGGTAGCAAGAATGGAGTTGTATTTTTAGGATTCGGTTCCAATGTAAAGACGTCGAAAATCCCGAAAGAAAAGCTTGATATTCTTGTGAATACTCTCGGAGAATCGTCTTATGATGTTCTATTTAAGTACGAAGGGGTTCTTCCTAATCAACCAAGGAATTTTAGGACGAGTGATTGGTTCCCACAAAGAGGGATTTTAGGTACCACAAATTGTAATAGTTGAAGCAATTTTTACTTATTGTTTTGCAGCTCATCCCAAGACGAAATTATTTATAAGCCATGGTGGTAAAAGCAGTCTTGATGAGAGTTTATATTTCGGTATACCAACCTTATGCATCTCTTTCTACGGAGACCAAAAGAAGAACTGTGCCGAAATGGTGGAATATGGTTACGCAATTCATTTACCTTACCAGCAATTAACTCGGGATAGTTTCGAAAACGCTTTCACTGCATTAACTCAGAATCCTATGTAAGTAAACTTCTCTAAGCATTATTTTTTGGTAAGTGATCTAATTTCGAAAAAAGTGCCCTATTTAATCAATAGATATTTTGATGAAATGTTATATCAAATTGTAAAACCACGTTCTTAATATTCTCAAAATATTTATGATAATAAAACGCGGCCTGTAACCATGTTCCCCAACGGGTAAGAATAGGTTCTGGTGACTCAAGCATACGGGGGCACAGTCTGTGAAATTTGCGAATACGTTTTGGGGATTTGACAAACACAGCTTTTGTATGTGCTATTAGAGCGTCTACCTCTGGATAACATTTTCTAATACTATTTGCCGCGTGACTGAAAGCATGATTTTTACACGTAATATTTAACAAGTTAGCACAATGTTTTTTATATCACTGTATGGCCTACAGAAAGCATGTTTACGGCACCATCACTCATAATCATCAACAGTTGGTTTGTTGAAAGTTCAAACTTTTCCAATGTACTTAACACTAACTTTGAAATTACTTCGGCAGTACATTGTTGTACTCGTCTGGAAGCTAATAGAATTGAAAGTGACGATTGATGTGGTTCCATTGTACGTACCATTACATTAACCACAGAATGTTCTTTACGATCTGTTGTTTCGTCCACACATAACCACAGTTTTTTATCTTTCAACTCCGATTTAATTCTTTTTTCAACATGTTCACGAGCAGATGGCACAATTCTTTGTAACGATGCCCGACTTGAGAATTTGCAATCCGAATATTTATTCCAAAAGAATACATATGCTCCCTTGTCTAGTAAATTAAACGGTAGATTACATGCAATAAAGGTAACACATAAATTAAATTGAAATTTGTCATAGTGTCGTGTGCAATTTGTTTTTTTAAGAAGGCTGTTTACTATTTACATGATGTAGGCAATCCCTTTTGGACCAACACATTAAAGGGATATTACAGACTGCACTTTGAATTTTAACGGCATCATAACTTAGGTCTGGCATTTCTGCTATAAATTCTGTAACTTTGTTCAACATTGGTCGTTTTCGCGACGTAGGCAACATTTTTAAAACAAATGTAGAACTACGAAATAGTATTTACGGCAGCGTACATGTATACACAACAGATCTGGTTGAGACTCGCAGTTATACTGAGGGTTGTATCGAACCTCCGCCAGTGCCCGTTGGCGCTAGTGAGCAGCTCTATAAATAACATATCGGTGCATTCATTTGAAGAAAAATTGGAAAACATTTTAAAGATTTTATAACAACACTAACTCCTTGACTACATAAACTATTTTCGCAAATCGAAATAAATATCTGAATCTTTTCTATTTGAACAACCTTTACGATTGTATAAGCATAACCAAATTTATACTAACAATTTGCAATGTGTTTTTATTAGTAGCTATTTATTAAATGAAGTTTTCGGTTATACGGTCGTATTCCTAACTTCTAGTACTTCAACCATAAAGTCAAAAAATGAGGGGTGCAATTTTATTAATTTTACTTGTAAATATACACAATAAAATATCTCTAAACATATTTCACTGACAAGTCTAAAACTTTATAGGAATTAATTCAAGTCTTGTGAGATTCAGTATAAAAAATATGATTAAAACCCATAATCCTTAGGTGGAGAACAATCATAGACCACTTGTCATGGAACAACCATACATCCCATGCAATTCTAGTTATTTAATGAAGTATTTAAACCTATCTTTTGCAGTTACAAGGAAAAAGCGAAATTCAGAGCAGATCTATTCAGAGAGCAAGAGATGGATCCGCTAGATAAAGCTAGTTTCTGGATACGACACGTGTACAAGTTCAAAGGAGCCAAACACTTACAACCTAAAGCTGCTACAATGCCGGTCTATCAATATTTCTTACTGGATGTGATACTCTTTCTATTATGTATTCTTGGTGTGTTATCTTTCATAACATATAAGATATTGAAGTGTCTAGTAGGTCGTGTTTATGGAAAGAGTAAAGGAGATCAAGAGAAAATAAAAGATGATTAGTTATATAAGTTATAGACAGCGTAGATAAGATTAGAATTGGTAAGAGGTATCAACTTAGGTCATACTTTTATACATATATGTTCAAAATCACCAATCCAATTCATATTGTACAGTCATGACCAAAAGTACATCAGTATCACGTGGTATTTTAAATTTGAAAAGTCTGAACTAATTTTATTTCGATTTAAAGTATTTTTATATGTGAATTGTAGTAAGTAAATAAACAAGAATACAAAATATAATTATTTGTCTTTTATTATTAGATTAATATAGGCAACTGTTTTGTAGGATTTTATATCATTTTCTGATACCCTTTATTTACCCACATAAGTATAAATGTTAGACCCCCAAATGCAGTAAAACAAGAAAAATGTACGGTGCAATGTAACAAATTGTGTTAACGTCGTAGTTCAAACTTCTTGCAGAGAAATGGTTTATTAAGAAATTAGATTTTCTAGGAAAAATTAAAAAATATTTTTATTTCAATACCATAAAAATGTATAATATAAGAAAATAATTTTCTTGAAATGTTATTTGTATGAAATAAATATTTTCTTGGGGTTAGAAAATCAAAAAAATCCAAGACAGAAAAATGTTTCTTCCAAGTAAATCCTTTAGTTTCATGTTACATTAACCGGTATCCTTTGAAAATGTTTAGGAAACGTTGTACGTGAAAGGTTATATCACCGTATGGGTAAGTATAACATCTGTATTCCGGTTTCTGTTGCTACTTTCTAGGACGGCATGACTATATCTCTTAGCACTAGGTGGCGCCAGGAAATATTTCAGTGATCTTTTTGAAGATTAGTGTCATAAACTGAGTGATGAACAATATGTGGGCAGAAGCAAAAAGCGTTAGTGTTTTTCTCTTCTCATTTCGTTTTTGCCGGTAGTAATTCCATCAACACCATGAACTATATATCAGCTTTATCTTGGTTGTTATTTCTAAGCACTATTTTCATGTGTACTTCTACATTAAGTTCACTTTTCTTTGAATACAATTCTACAGATAACCTCTACGTTAGCCTTTTTAAAATCACAAGCAATGTGAATAATTTACTGCATTATGTATGTACGGATATGTCGTACTGTTTTAAACAAGGTATGTACAATTAATAATGCGCATATAAATAATATGCAATTCAAGAATAAATGCTTTATTTTAAGAAAATGAAACTATTGATTTATAAAAAATATTGTTAAGAAAATACTGTTTTGTGTTATAACTAGTCTGGGCAAACAGCGGTAACAGTCAGTGTAGTAGATGGGTGGTGCGGAGTCGGCGATTATTTATTTCACGCGTTCACAGCGTCTGTACTAAATCGAAGCTGTATGCGAGTAGTTCTGTGTATATGTAGGCTGTCGTAACTTATTTCGTAATTGTACGGTTATGTTTGCTTTAAAAATGTCGCAGTTATGTACGTCGCGAAAAGGACCAATGGCAGACACAGTTAAAAACTTTATAGTGGACATGCCGGACTTAATTTTTAATGGCGCTAAAATTCAATTTCTAGTTTGTAAAATCCCTTTAATGTGTTGGTCCAGAAGACATTGTCAACGTCACATCGAAAGCAAATAGCATTCTTCTACCCGAGACCAAGAAAAATTTATATTTGATTTATGTGTTACTCTTATTTTATGTAATCTATCGTTTCGTTTACTAGACAAAGAAGCATTTGTCTCCTTCTGGAATAAATATGCGGACTGTAAATTACCTAGTCGGACATCGATACGAAATGTAGTACCATTTGCTCGTGAACATATAGAAAAAGAATGAAAACAGAATTGAAAGATAAAAAACGGTGGTTGTGTGTGGACGAAACAACAAATCGTCAAAAATATTCCACATCGACCGTCATCCTCCTTCTTATTTGCTTCCAAATGGATTATAAATTGTACTGCCGATGAGTTTTTAAAGGTGGTGTTGAATTCATTGAACAAATTTGAAGTTTCAACTAAGCAACTTTTAATGTTTATGAGTGATGGTGCCGCAAACATGCGTTCTTCGGGCCTATCTCTTAAAGAACACAGTGGTAGCTTCTTACATGTAACGTGTAAAATCCATGCTCTAAATTTTGCGGCACAAACGATTCCTACATGTTTCCCACTAGTAAATGCATTGATTGCTAGTACAAAGGCAGTGTTTCTAAAGTCCCCGAAACGTACCCGACTATTTCACAAACTGTGTCCTGATTTACTTGAACCACCGCAGCCGATTGTTATACGTTGGGGAACATGGTTGCAGGCTGCGTTTTACTACAACTAATATTTTCATCGAGTAAAGAAGGTAGTTTTAAAATTCAATCAGACAGAAGCTGCAGCAATCAAGAAAAGCCAGGAAATATTTCAAGATAGTCAGGTTAAAAGAAATTTACAAACTATTCACAACAATTGTTGTGAATAGTTTGTAAATTTCTTTTACAAACTATCCAAGTAATTACTTGGACTAGTGGAGGGAATAGAAAAATTACAAAATGCTTCGATGTCGCTGGTGGATTCTGTTCAAATTGTGAATGATGTTCACGCACAGTTATGCGCTGTAGAAGTCGAAACAAATTGGTGTGTAATACGAAAATTTGAAAGTGTTTTAGGGAAAGACTCCGATTTTCTTATATTATGACAAATTTGTGAAGGTGCGTGTGAAGATGCATTAAGTTATTTCAAAGATTATTTTAAATATGCAAATATAACATCGCTAAATGTCGAACGGTCGTTTTCGGTATTAAAAAACATTTATTCCGCACGTCGTACTCACTTACACAAATATTTAACAGATGTTAACCAGTTTGTGATTTCACGGAAGACTTTTAAATCGATTAGTGCTTCAGCACGTTTTGTAATTTATTTCTTACCTTCTATTTTATGTGTAAACTTTTATGCGCTCGCCACGCCTCTGGCTGTTACCGCATATTTGCCCAGGTTATATAACGATTTACTTATACTAAGAATCCCTTGCTTCAAATTTTCTGCAAGATTTTCTTGGATCAAGTTAACAAACGTCTTTGAACAAAAGAATACATCTATTTCATTACAGGTATGTATACACTTCTCTTAAGCAGAAAGAAACGCTCAGAAAATATTTCTTTTGACTTAAAGCAGTAATGTACAAACAACAAAATATTTACAAATTAATTTTTATTCTGAATTAAGTTAATCTCTGGGGGAATCCTCCATTAAAGTTTAACGCCACTATTAAATAAAAATCAGATTTTATAGTCCATTTTTAAATTACTTGTCGGTTTTAATGGAGGATTAAAAGGTAATGGCTATTTTTTAATGCATTACATTTTTAATCTTTTATAATTTATCTTTCTTAGCAAATTGCTCTTACAAAAAACAAAAAAAGGTGTCATATTCATTACACATCTAAAATGGATTTTCAATATATTTACGAAAATGTGTATTGTAACACAACTTTCTTCCAAAAAAAGAAAAGAGTACCCACCAATGTGACTGCAGCTTAGGTAGTTTTATATAGTTTTTTAAAATATCATCCAACTTTGGAAATATCCAAATTAGTCATGACCATTGGGACGCAATGTAGAAGTTTCCACGCACCATATGGACTTACTGTACAGTTTTTGCCATTGAGATTTCCATTTATTATAATTGCATAGCAGAGACTAACAGGCTCCTAAGAACACGTGAGTGTAGACGTTTTCTCAGCTTACACGTGCTAAAATGCCTCATTAAATAACCTCATAGAATATCAAACGTAGAAAGCTGTTAGGTGGTATTAAATAAATGGTATATATTTCTCAATGTCTCGTCCTTACTTCGAACTCTTTCAAGTTACGTAAAATATCATATTCCCTATGAAATTCCTCATGAAGTTCCATTCACGTGAACCCTTATCTAACAAAATCAGGGGAAGGTTATAAGTTGTCAATATATAAAAGGTTAGGTATTATACCATCTGTGCTTACATAATGTCTGGATTTACAATGGACAAGCCATATTTTTTCTTTAAAAATAAACTTCGTATGCACATCTGGACCGTTTGGATCTACATTTAAAAAATATTGTGCAATATACAGAGTGCGGCAATAGCGCTAGATTCTTCGATAGATACGTAACAAACCCATTGGGTAAGGTGATGTTGACGTCTAACCTGAAGTGAAAGAACGTTGAACTTTTGTAGTAACAGTTGATGATTATAACCTCTGCGAGGGTATCTCCTACTTAAAAAAAAAAAACAGGTACTTCTCTGAATATTTTCTAAAGATAGTATAGTAAGGATTCCATGTCAAAGATCTGCACTCCAATTTGGACCTTATATATGCAAAGTAAAATAGTTTGATTGCACTGATATGAAACGAATGAATATTATCCCAATGTATCGAAGATGTGATCCCTTCACCATTGAAATCAACCGGTGTACCATTGATGAAGTAAGTAAAGATTAAGAGATTCACTTTTCTAGTACTGGATTCGATTAGTTAGGTATGTAGAAAATAATAAAGTTAGGTTATCAGTAAAGCGAAGTAATGTCTCAGTACTGCTTCCTTCAGTAAGTACAATACCAAAAAAACAAGTAATAAATCGAATAATAATAGCAGAACCAATCAAGATTTATAATATCTCTCACCCTCTTAAGCAGCGTTATCAAGTAAGTTGGCGGGCTGCAAGAGAGTAAGAATCGTAAAAAGTCGACAGCATTAGATATGTTTCCACAGTTGTCTCGTTAAACAATGTTCGCGGTGGTAAAAAAATTTGTTCGTATTTTGAAAAAGATCATTCAACATCTACGGATGCAATACATGCATGATTAAAACACTCTTTGAATTCAGTTAATGAACTAGTCGATGCACCATCACAAATTTGTTTCAATGTGATAAAATTCTTTAACACTTTCTCGAACTTTTCTTAAACGCAATTGTATTTTGCGTCGTGTACAGTGCATAGCAGTGTATGTACTTCGTCCACTATTTGCAGTGACTCCACTAACGACAACGCTCCATTCTGTAATTGTTCTATTGCATCATGTGAGCCTTTATAGTTGTTACGAATAGTTTGTAACTCTGTTTCAACGGAAATATCTTGAAATTTTCTCTGGCTCTCATTAATAGCTGCAGCGTCGGCAGGATTGAATTTTAGTATAACAGCTTTTACTTGTTTGAAATATTCAGCATGATAAAGAGCTGTCTGCACGCTCTTAAGTACTGGGTACACTCTAAAACACCTCCAAAGGCCTGGGAATGTAGCTGTAGTTAGCGCTAGATTGCAAATTAAGGTTAGAGGCTGCACCAGGACAATTCTACAGTGACGAGCAAAAAGCTAGGAACACCATCGGGACCATCTTGTTCTTCAATCTTGTGGAAGCAACCAAAATGAAGAGAAGTATCTATACAAACAGCCAGGAATTCCAGAATTACCATGCTTCCCATGTATCAAGGATTAGAAGAAGAATATATCAAAAGTTCTACTGCAAATAAAGCTTCTGGCTTCGGAAAAACATTACAGCTTGTTGATATACTTTATAATCAAATACACTTCCGAAATAAAGAAAGTATTCCACTCCAAGAAGAAATACAACATTTTGAAGAAACTATTTCAGATATTATCGTCATCATACACTTAGATTCTTTATCAAAACAAATTAAAAATTACTTATTTTCTAAAAAGTGTTGAAACAACTTCCTTTCTTATTTAGATAATTTCGTCTCCTGCGTGAAAGCGGAACATTATTTTTAATTTCCTCTTTCGCCATAAAAACCATCCCAACTATTCCACCAATTTCACCCATACACGCACAGGTGCTCATCACGATACGCTATTGGTCCCCTGGTTTTATTAAAAAGTTGCGAACAACATACCGCGGTTATAATACCGAGTTCCAAGTGCTTGAATGAGCATATTGCGCTCTTGCCCGATTGCACATCACCTGCCTTCTCTCCCATCACGTCCAGTTACATCGAGTCGCGTCCGGAGAGGTCATAAAGCGTCCGGCGAGCGTCGCGAGTGGTCGTAAGGGGGCGCGAAAGACGCCGAAGCCGGTTTTCAAGAGGTCCATCAGCAGCAGTGTGGTGGAAGGCGCGCACCGAACGTTATGTTCACGTTGTGCATGTCCCGCGGGCCGCAGCCTCTGCACGGCCTGCAGCAGAACCAACAAAATCGTGAGTTTATTTGTACAGAAGTTATTATTGTTGTTGTAATTCTTTTTTCTTCATTCATGATTGTTCTTATATACTTTCTATCAATTTTTACCTATGTGCCGTGTTCCTCTTGGGAAGGAAAGGGTCTTCGACGTCGCGATCGATGTTTGTTTGTAGTGTACGTGTGAGCTTTTGTGTTCTGGTTAGCATGAGAAGGGTATGAATAGATGTATTTGGCCGTCTGGATGTGCGATGCTGTTTTTTTTTGGCCGATGTTCGCTGGGAAAAAGAGCACACAACTTTGACAATGAGAGAACACAAAGACTCCTCCTTTGGATCTCTTTGAACCCAACTATGCAAGGAATATTCTCCAACTGTTGTATACTCAAGAAAAGCAATTTTTATGGCACTTGTCAAATTCGTTTCTTTTGTTTATTTTTCAACATTTTCACCTTCATCTAGATCCAATTATCAATTTTTGAGTAAGATGTATTCATTTTTGTCAATTTCTATGCCTTTATAGTTATGTTCGGAACGATTGTTGCGAGAATTCATTCGGTTGCACGATTGACAATGGGAATCCATGAATTCTCGAAACAGCTGTTCCGAATTAATCAAATAATTTGTGTGGTGCGCAGTATGCCGATATTACAGTGTTCATAACAAATGAATTGTACAGGCTGATCGATTTATCATAGGAATTATTTGAAATTAATTTTTGTATTTTCCGCTGAAGGAAGGATACAGAATAATATACGTAATTTTTAATTTGAGTAATAGATATGTAAAGATCCTACAAAGACCCATGACTAAAGCTGGCCACGAGCGGTACCGCGCAGTAGCGTAGAGTCAACCAGGCCTCGCGTTCCACTAGTTATTCTGCTAATAGAGATGTTTGCTGCCGCAAATAATTTCGCTCATCTTTTAAATAAAAATTAAATAACACGTGCTCAAACACTTACTATTTTAAGAGTCCTCCGTGAAATCACAAAGTGAATAATGTCTGTTAAATATCTGCTACATTAGATATGTTTCAACTGTTGTTTCGGCAAAACTAGTACGGCATGAGGAAAAAATGCGTTTATATGCAGAGAACGAACGTTCTACATCTAGTGACGTAATATTTGCGTAAGTAAACATAATCCTTCAAATAACTTAACGATTCTGTTGACGCACCTTCACAAATTTGTCTTAATGTGCCAAAATCAAATTTTCTCAAAACACTTTCAAATTTTTCTAGAACAGAAACATTTTTTGCGTCTTCAATCGCATAGCTGTGCGTGAACATGTTGCACTATTTGTAGAGATTCTTCTAACGGCACCGCAGGATTTTGTAATTTTTCTATTGCATCTGCTAGCCCGAAGTAATTGTCGTGAATGTTTTTTAAATCCATTTTAACCTGACTATCTTGAAATTTCGACTGGCTTTTCTGGATAGCGGCAGCTTCCTTGTATCGAATTGTAAAACCACGTTCTTAATATTGTCAAAATATTTAAAAATAAAACACGGCCTGCAACCATGTTCCCCAACGAGTTAGAATAGGTTCTGGTGGCTCTGGTATACGGGCACAGTCTGTGAAATTCGCGAATACGTTTCGGTGTTTTGACAAATACTGCTTTGGTATGCGCTATTAAAGCGTCTACCTCAGGATAACATTTTCTGATACTATCCGCCACAAGATTGAGAGCATGAATTTTCCCGTAATGTGTATCAAATTAGCAGAATGCTTTTAAGAGACCGGCCTACAGAAGCATGTTTGCAGCACCATCACTCGCTAACATCAAGAGTTGGTTTGTTGAAAGTTCAAACTTGTCCAATGTATTTAACACTAACTTTGAAATTACTTCGGCAGTACACTGTTGTATTCGTTTGGAACTAATAGAATTGAAGGTGCCGATTGATGAGATTCAATTTGCGTGCCATTACATTAAGAACAGAATGTTTCTTCCGATCTGTTGTTTCGTCGACACATAACCACAATTTTTGATCTTTCAACTCCGATTTTATTTCTTTAATATGTTCGCGCCAGATGGCACAATTCTTCGTAACGAGTTCGACTTGGTAATTTGCACTCCGAAAAGTTATTCCAAAAGCAAATAAAGGGTTTCCCCTTGTCTAGTAATTAAACGGTATATTAATGCGATAAACGTAACGCATAAATTAAATAAAAATTTTTTTCATTGTCTCGTGCGCAATTTCTTTTTGAGACATGCTTTTCACTATTTACGTTCGTAGATAATGTTGTCTGGACCAACACATTAACGGGATTTACAATTACACATTTAATTTTAGCACCTTCATATATTAAGTCTGGAATTTCTGCAAAAAATTTTCGAAGTTTGTCCGACCGCGGTCGTTTTGCTGACGAAATCAAAATTTTTCTAGGAAGATAAACAATTGCGCAAATGACCGGCAGCGAAAATGTCCGTACTGCTCCGCAGACGAAGTAATACTACCGTTCCTATCGGTCCGAACTGATTCTACGCCGATGCGCGGTACCCCTCGTGGCCAGCGTTACCCATGACCATGATACTGGGTGAAGGCGGGACTAAAATTTAAGAAGTGGAGGTAGAGGTGGAATTATACTAACCAAATTAAAAACGTTTGCTCTAGCATAAAATGTTAAAATAGGCGGGAATTTGAATTTTGAACATTGTTAGCCTGTAACATTTCTACTTTAGTAGTAATCACAGATGTAGACAGAATGAAAGATTTAATAATTACTTAAGATATAAATTATTCAACAGCGGTTTACTTCATACTACCAAAAATTCTTTTGAAAAAGCCAACAGTTCGAATAAGCTACATTTTATACATCTTCTCGCTTCAAGTTATTGTTCTAAGGATTATATCAATTAAAAATAACTATAGCCTTCCAGAAATCGAGATTATATTTCAAAAAAATAAAAATTAAAATAAACGTGATAATTATTGCATGATTATGTCTGATGTAAAATATTTATTAGAGAATGTATGTATGTATCTAACAATAAACAGTAATGTAATCAATAAATAAATATTTCAATAATATGACAAAATGAATGGCAACGATTATCTTATAAAGGTTGACATTCCAAGCTATTTCATCATCGCAAAGAATATTACAAAACTTACTACTTTGGTAATTTCGAAGGAATCCCAAAAATCGCGAACGAATGACAGGGATAACTGTATGGTTAGGTGCTAGAAGGGTGCTAGGTTTTATGACAAAAAGGATATGAGATAGAACAGCAGCTAGCTCAACGGACTTATGCATGCAAGCATGTCTTATCACTTGCCTTTGTTGAAGTACCTGTTATATCAAAAAAAGGAGGAAATATACTAACAATTAATTACAAAATATGAACACGGAAAGACCAAAGCATTGTTAAATGTGTGGCGAATTGAATCGCAATTTATTTAAATTGTTAGCATTGATGTTACTGGGCTTGAAAACGATATAATAATAATTTTTTTATGGGACGTAGCCGGCGCCAAAAAAGCTAACCGAAGCAAGTGGTCCCCTAAACTTGCAGAAGAAATGACGGTGCTAACAAATACTCATAATTAGCCTGGGCAAACGGCGATAACAGTCAGTGTAGTAGATACGTGGTGCGGAGTCGGCGATTATTTATTTCACGCGTTCACAGCGTCAGTACTAAATCGATGCTGTATGCGAGTAGTTCTGTGTATATGTAGGCTGTCGTAACTTATTTCGTAATTGTAAGCTTATGTTTGCTTTAAAAATGTCGCAGTTAGGTACGTCGCGAAAACGACCGATGGCAGACACAGTTAAAACTTACTTAATTTTTGATGGCGCTAAAATTCAATGTCTAGTTCGTAAAATCCCTTTAATGTGTTGGTCCAGAAGTCATTGTTAACGTCACATCGAAAGCAAACAGCATTCTTCTGCAAAAAGTGGCATACGAGACCAAAAAAAATGTACATTTGATTTATGTGTTACTCTTATTTTATGTAATCTATCGTTTCGTTTACAGACAAAGAAGCATTTGTCTCCTTCTGGACTAAATATGCGGACTGTAAATTACCTAGTCGGACATCGATACGAAATGTAGTGCCATTTACTCGTGAACATATAGAAAAAAGAATGAAAACGAAATTGAAAGATAAAAAACTGTGGTTATGTGTGGACGAAACAACAGATCGTAAAAAACATTCTGTGGTTAATGTAATGGTACGTACAATGGAACCACATCGACCGTCATCCTCCTTCTTACTTGCTTCCAAAAGAGTTATAAAGTGTACTGCCGATGAGATTTTAAAGGTGGTGTTGAACTCATTACTCATACTCTAAATCTTGCAGCACAAGCGACTCCTACATGTTTTCCACTAGTAAATGCATTGATTCCTAGTACAAAGGCAGTGTTTCTAAAGTCCCCGAAACGTACCCGACTATTTCAGTGTGTCTAGTGGAAGGCAATGGCATTTCAATATCTAAATCGTATATATACGAAGTAGATGATTACATGTACGCATGAGGAAATCTAATTAAGATATCCTCATTTGTACATTTTTGCCGTGTTAAATGCTGAAAACGCCTCTACAAAACTGAACAAAGCATATTACTGTAAATTCGGAGGCGACAGCAGCCCTCGACTACTGGCTTAAACCGCCATAGTTAATTAATTGAAACGTAAAAGTTACCCAGCCAGTAGTCGTTCAAAAATTAGCATGAGGGGCACTTTAGGTCCGCACTGTATAAATTCAAATGTTAATAACAATCATTTCAATAATATAAAATCAAACAATGTCAAATTTTATTGTTTTTATAAAATTTTAAGGTGTTTGTTGACATGTTTTATTTTAAATAAAATAAAATAAACATTTCTGAATAAGAACAAAATTTGTCGAAACGTTAAAAATGTTTATTTTTTTTCAAACTAATTACAAGAACGGCTAAAAAAGAAATTACATTGTTTTACTAATTATTTAATACTCCTATTACTTAGTTTCGCAATAAAATTCGCAGATGCTACGCGCAACATGACATTAAAGATTACAGCTTGTTGTTTTAGGTTTTCACACGCGTTTAACACGTAAAAATGCATATCCCGAATAACGTACGACCTCAGAGATGAAACCAAAGTTCTCTGTATATGTTCCTATGCACTTTAATTTTTTAATTGAAAACCGAGTTGATCTACTTTCTTTTCTGTATAGGGCCAGGATCCGTTTTTTAATTAACTATTAAGCTCACCTGTCTACATTTACTCGAAACGAGGACCGTAAAAATCTTATCTCCGGGACTTTATAGATAGGTACGGACGAGAGTTTTGGTCGATCATCCAAGTTATTATATTGATTTCGGCTACAAAATCTGACGCGGATACCAATGGGATTACTTCGCAATAAAACTTTCATTTCGAGTTGCAAAAGGACGAAAACAACTCCGTGATATCGAATTGTATAACGTAATATCGTTACGAGTGGCTTTGGCAGCATGAAGGGCTGGTAAGAGTTGTGTCGTAACGTCTATTACAAGTTGGATCGTGAAAATTAGTGCAAGTCATCAATTGGACATCAAAAGATGTCAATTTTGATGTTAAATGACATTAAGAAAGTTAGATAATTCATAGTGACTCTGTGTGAGATGAAGTTATGAAAGGTAGAAATTAAAAAGGGGTCCAGATCTCACAAAATTCTGTATTGAAGAATTAGGGGACCGGTTTCGTGTTTAAGATTACATCCTCCGATTAACTACAAGGGTATGCAATAAAAGAAAATTACACAACAGAAAAACCTAATGTAAATAATTAAAAATAGCAAGTGTACTATGTTTAGAGTGCGGTAACTGGTACATCGCATGCGGCGGCTGTGACTGTCAGTTTAGTGGGCGGAGGGCTGTCGATTTTATTGATACAACGGCAAATATAATCACTAGTTCAGTTAGCATTGATAGCGGATAGGGCGTTTTGATTTTATTGATACAGATGTAGTATTAATTGTAGTTTTTAGTGAACATGTCGAAGGCTAAAAAACGACCCTTTCAAGACATAGTAAATAAGTTTATTTCTGACTTTCCCGATTTATTTTACAACGGGAGTAAGATAGTTTGTAAAGTGTACAACACACATAAATTCCGCACAGCATAGAAAACGAAAATTGGGCATGCCACCGAGAAGTGCATTTTTTTTTAATGTAATACTTATGTTGATAAACTGTAATTTGCCACTAGGCTTACTCGACAAACAACCGTTTAAGGACTTTTGGGACAAATACAATCCCGAGTTGCGGTTGCCAACAGAGAAAACGGCACGTAAGCATGTTGCATTTGTACGGGGTGACGTGGAAATGAAAATGAAACGCATTTTGAAAAAACAGTTTCTTCGATTATGTGTTGACGAGACAACAGAGTGTAAAAAAAATCCAATTGTAAATATTATGGTACGCATACTAGACCCTAGTAAACCTACATTACCACTGTTACTAGCTAGCCGAAGACTACAAGAGTGTACTGCTACAGCAATTACGAAGGTTGTACTTAGTACGTTGGAAAAATTTCAAATTTCAAAAGATAAAGTGTTGATGTTTATGAGCGATGGCGCAGCGATAATGCGTTCGGTAGGCCGTTCTCTTCTTGAACATGGTTGCAAGTGTTTACATGTCACGTGTAAAGTGCATGCTTTACATCTTGTGGCAGAAACCATTCGACAATGCTCTCCCGAGGTAGATGCATTAATAGCAAGCACAAAAAAAGTATTTTTGAAATCGCCCAAACGCCTACAATCGTTTCACACACAGTGTCCTGGTATTCGTCAACCACCGGAGCCAATTCTTACACGTTGGATGCACATGGTTGCAGGCAGCTTTTTATTATGCTGGTCATTTCAAAATAGTAAAAGCTGTTGTTGCACAATTCAATCCTCCCGGAGCTGCACCTATTAAAGAGAGCCAGTCGAAATTTCAAGATATTTCCGTTGAAACAGATTTAAAAAATATTCGTAGCTACTATAAAGGATTAGCTGACGCAATAGACCAATTATAAAATAGATCGTTATCATTATTGGAGTCTTTGCAAATTATGGACGGAGTGCATACACAGCTACTGACTATACATGACGCAAAATATAATCGCGTTTTAGAAAAGTTCGAGAGTGTGCTACAGAAAGATCCCGATTTTAGCACACTAAAACAAATTTGTGATGGTGTATCGAATAGTCCACTGACTAAGTACAAAGAGTATTTTAATCATGTATGTATAACATCGGTAGATATTGAACGCACTTTTTCAAAATATAAACCCATTTTCTCACCACGGCGAACATCGCTCACCGAGACAACTGTGGAAACACATCTAATGGTGTCAACTTTTTGTCACTCTTATCCATACGATGTTGATACTGATAATGGTGCTTCTAGTTTTACTGTTCCGTAGCCAAGGCTGCTTAAAAGGGTGAGTGTTTCACTACTTTTCACATATTATAATTATGTATTAGTCCTGTTATTTTTTTTCTATTTTCTTACTATTGTTTTTGTATACTAGGCAGGTACGGCTATGGTACGGCTATGGTGCGGCTCCCTGTTGCCGAGCTCTACTAATGAGATATTTTTATACTAGAATGCAATGAAAATGTTACTTTTTTATTAGATGTAAATAGATAGGGACTTTTTTATTTATTTCTTTATTAATGTTTTTTTTTTGTTTTATTTAAAAGAATACTATAGTTAAAATGAGTACACGTGGTGAATAGAAGAGAGAATTTTTCCTTTGACTTACAAACAAATATAACAGTGGCAGATTGTGTCAAATTTAAAATTAATACGTATAATTGTGCGTACTTCAACAATATAGCGTATGGATTTCACTTTTTGTACTACATTTCATTCATTGTAAGACTGCAGCGATAAAATAGATAGGTGAAGAATTCCTGGCATTGTGTTCAGTGATATTCAGTAAATGAAATTAAGCTGGATAAAACGAAATATCACCCATATCTAATGTCATTTGTCAAAGATTTTTGTTGGGTTTGGTTTTGTATTTATTGCTTTTTATTGTTGTTCGGTGTGTTTTTATAAGCAAATTGTCGCAAAATAGTTCTTTTTAGAGCTCCACTTGCTACTATTGAACATTTGAAGGTATTTTTGTAAAATGATACTCATAACTAGAGCGGGCCAAGAGCGCCACGCGCCAGGTTCGCAATCAGGCTGCCGGGCGCATATATGTATGTAAACATAGGTAATTTAAATATGTAATTATTAGGACGAGGACCAAAACCACTGTCTATTACGTCGTGAAGACGCGCAAATATACACCTGCAGTTTGGGTGTTCGTTGATAAACAGGGCGTTGTTCAGGGGCACTACAAAAAAAGTTCATTCATCGACGGCTACGAACTAACAGCGCGCTTATTCATTTACGGATGACGCGCTCTATTCATCAACAAATGACGAGTCTGCAGATGTTACGTTTGCACCACTTCGTGGCATACTAGAAACAAGCGTCGGTGTGCTCGCTTTAGTGATTATGTCTAACGTAACTATTAAAAATAAACGGCCATTACCTACGAAAGTTAATAAATTTCTTAGTGAATTTGTGGATTTACACCACAATGGGAGTACAATTTTCTGTAAAGTTTGTAAAAAGAAACTACTGTGCTGGAGCAAACGTGATTGTGAAAGACATATAAATAGCGCACACCACAGAAATAAAAGAAATGGCGTGTCACAACAACGTCAATTTCAATTAGAATTGCTTTTAACGTTTATGGTATGTGGTCTACCACTTCGTACACTTGATAAAAAGCATTTCGAAAATTCTGGGGTACATACAATACCGAGTGGATACTACCATCTCGGACAGCGTTACGGAGAGATATTCCACGAATACGTGAGGACATTGAAAATCGAATTAAAGCCGAATTAAAAGATAAACAGCTGTGGCTATGTCTTGATGAGACGACAGATTGCAAAAAAATTCTATTTTGAATATAATAGTGTGCGTATTAGATCCTATTAAACCAAATTTTGCAATTCTATTAGCCAGCAGAAGATTAAAACAGTGTACTAGTAAAGCAATTACGGCCGTAGTTCTCGAAACGTTACAAAAATTTCAAGTGTCAACCAGTCAACTGTTGTTGTTCATGAGCGATGGTGCAGCAACAATGTGTAGTGTAGGCCGTTACCTTAAAGAAAAGTGTGAAGGACTTTTACATGTTACGTGTAAAGTCCATGCTTTACATCTTGTGGCACAAACTATTCGAGAGTGTTACCCGGAGGTGGATGCATTAATAGCAAACACAAAAAAAGTGTTTCTCAAAAGTCCTAGAGGACTAGGGCATTCCACAGGTTATGCCCTGGTATTCGAGAACCACCACAGCCCATTCTTACGCGTTGGGGAACGTGGTTAAAAGCCGCTTTTTATTATAATGAACATTTTCAAGAAGTCAAATCCGTTATTTTGCAATTCGTCCCTGCCGAAGCTAGAGCTATTAGGATGAGCCAGAAGGGATTTCTCGATATTTCTGTTGAAACACATCTAAAGAATATTAGCAACAATTACAAAGGGTTAGTAGGCGCGATAGAAAATTTGCAAAATTCTGGATTGTCGTTGGTAGAATCAGTGCAAGTCGTGGACGAAGTTAGTACATTGTTACACAGTATAAACGATGCAACAAGTGGACGAGTTTTAGCTAAGTTCGATAGTGTTTTAAAAAAGAATCGGACTACACGAGATTAAGACAAATGTGCGATGGGGCATCTGCAGATTCCTTGACTAAGTCTAAAGATTATTTTAATTACGCCTGTCTTACTTCGGTAGACGTGGAACGGTCGTTTTCGAAATATAAGAACATTTTTTCGTCTCGGCGAACATCCTTCACCGAGGCAAATGTGGAAACTTATCTGATGGTGCAACTTTTTAAACAAGCCTATCCGCATTATTAAGAAGGATAGAATTTATATATATATCCGCTCTAATTACTAAACATTATTATTGCGTCAGCTTTTATTTTTCTTGTGTATTAATTTCGAAATATCACATATCTGCTGTGACTCACATATACGCTATTTACAATAAGCGGCCGTTGCGCCTGATTCCGATTCTGTTGGATGGCGCAATTTGGCCCGCTCTACTCATAACTAGAGTTGCTGAATTTGCGCCAACAGCCAGTGGCGGACGCATAAAAATTTACACAAAATAAATGGTCAGAAATAAAATATAATACGTGCTCAAACACTTACCGTCTTAAGAGTCTTCCGCGAAATCACAAAGTGAATAATGTCTGTTAAATATCTGCAACATTAGATATGTTTCCACAGTTGTTTCGGCAAACCGAGTGCGGCGTGAGGAAAAAGGGTGTTTATATGCAGAAAACGAACGTTCTACATCTAGTGACGTAATATCTGCGTAAGTAAAATAATCTTTCAAATAACTTAACGATTCTGTTGACGCACCTTCACAAATTTGTCTTAATGTGCCAAAATCAGAATCTTTCTCTAAAACATCTTCAAACCTTTCTAAAACATAAACATTTTTTGCGTCTTCTACCGCGCATAGCTGTGCGTGAACATGTTGCACTATTTGCAGAGATTCCACTAACGACACCGAAGGATTTTGTAATTTTTCTATTGCTTCCACTAGTCCGAAGTAATTGTTCTGAATAGTTTTTAAATCCGTTTTAACCTGACTATCTTGAAATTTCGACTGGCTTTCCTTGATAGCCGCAGCTTCCTTTGGATCGAATTGTAAAACCACGTTCTTAATATTCTCAAAACATTTATGATAATGTAACCATGTTCCCCAACGTGTAAGAATAGGTTCTGGTGGCTCAGGCATACGGGGTCTGTGAAATTTGCGAATACGTTTTGGGGATTTGACAAACACTCCTTTCGTATGCGCTATTAAAGCGTCTACCTCAGTATAACATTTTCTAATACTATCTGCCACATGACTGAAAGCAGGAATTTTACACGTAATATGTAACAAGTTAGCATAATGTTTTTTAAGAGACCGGCCTAAAGAAAGCATGTTTGCGGCACCATCACACATAAACATCAACAGTTGGTTTGTTGAAAGTTCAAACTTTTCCAATGTATTTAACACTAACTTTGAAATTACTTCGGCAGTACATTGTTGTACCCGTCTGGAAGCTAATAGAATTAAAAGTGACGATTGATGTGGTTCCACTGTACGTACCATTACATTAACCACAGAATGTTTTATACGATCTGTTGTTTCGTCCACACATAACCACAGTTTTTTATCTCTCAACTCCGATTTAATTCGGTTTTCATGTTCACGAGCAGATGACACAATTCTTTGTAACGATGCCCGACATGGTAATTTGCAGTCCGAATATTTATTCCAAAAGAAGACATATGTTTCCTTGTCTAGTAAATTAAACGGTAGATTACATGCAATAAAGGTAACACATAAATTGAATTTAAATTTGTCATAGTGTCGTATGCAATTTTTTTTTGAAGAATGCTGTTTACTATTTACGTGACGTAGACAGTCCCTTTTGGACCAACACATTAAAAGGATATTACAAACTACACGTTGAGTTTTAACGCCATCATAATTTCGGTCAGGCATTTCTGCTATAATTTCTGTAACTTTGTCTAACATTGGTCATTTTCGCGACGTAGACAACATTTTTAAAACAAACGTGGAACTACAAAATAGTATTTACGGCAGCGTACATGTATACACAACAGATCTGGTTGAAACTCGCAGTTCTACTGAAGGTTGTATCGAACCTCCGCCACTGCCCGTTGGCGCTAGTGGGCAACTCTACGGATAACATAGTATTTGTTACAACCGTTTTGGTATGGCTGATAAGGAGGTATTTAACCCACCAGCAGGGCCACCAAAAAATCTTCCCGGAAAGCTTGTTGGCAGTAAGCAAAGGTTTATGGCTTATAATTTGTATCTGGACCTTAAGCAAGACAATTCTAAGTCGGCAGCTATTAAACTGTCTGCAAAGCAGCTTGGGGTAGGTGAAAGAACAATGTGAGATATTGTAAAAGAAATGGATATCATGAGACTTGTTAGTTCACCCCCTAAAAAACGTTTTCGTCATATAATATATGATTCTTTGGACGAAACACAAAAGTCAATAATCAGAAGACACATGCATTCCTTTTTCTTGAAGAACGAATTACCAACATGCACGAAAATATTGAGTGTAAATATAATATATACATTTGTCTTACACTTATATCACCTTACCAAAATCTTGTAGTTTGTTAATGCGGACAATACTTTGCCCACATTCTTTGAAAAGAATGACATTGTGGAAGATCTTGAAGAAGTTGGGGTTTAAGTGGATGAAGCGAAGTCGAAACAGTGTTTTAATGGAACGGCAAGATGTTGTATTATGGAGTCATCGATATTTAACCGACATCAGGAAATTTCGTGCAGATGGTAGAAAGATATATTACGCAGGTCGAAACGAAAAATATGGGAAAATATCACAGTACTTACGGCAAGAGAAGCATTTGTGGAAGGGGTTCCCACGGGACTGAGGAATCCTGCAGGAAAAGGAAAACGTTTAATTATATTGCATATTGGTAACGATGATGATTTCGTTGAAAATGGTCTCCTCTTTTTCGAATCGAAGAAAACGGGAAATTACCATGTTGATAGGAACAGCGAAGTGTTCACTGAGTGGATGAAAAAATTGCTATTTTTTTTAAAAAATGTTATTTTGGACAATGCCTTTCCCCACTCAGTCAGAACAAAAAAATTGCCTACCTCTCCAAGAAGCAAAATTGACTGAATGGCTTTGGAAAGAAATTGTGTGACAATACTTTTTAAACGTTGATTATTGAACTTAAAAAAAAATATAATGTTGATAATCCTACTACATATATTACCGATCAAATGGTATAAGATAGTGATCATTTAATTTTAAGTTTAGTATCATGATATATTAATCAAAATGGTTCCCTCTCGAAACAAAAATTGACCTGTCTTTGCATTTTTAAAAATTTTATTATTTCGGAAAAGGGGCCGGGTTTTCAAATGAGCACACTGTATATATTTATACCAAAGTATTACACTCCACATTATTACTATATACCATAACAGTATAATTCGTAACAGAAGACGATGACTTACGAAGTGACGCAGTGCATATTTTGTATATCAACTAAATACCAACGTTGATCGAATATAGAGATTCATTCCGTGATAGTTCCTTCGTGAATTCGGCCGGTATAGGGGTAAACAACCCCGGCTCGGTGGAAAGCGCATGTACGGCCCTCCTAGTTTACAACTACCTGGTGACCTGGTTTTTAAACTAGAGCTTTCGCCTAATTCACTATTATCGGGCTGGGACACGTTGTGCATATCGCGGATGAAACTTATTCGTATCATACGATTAATACTCCCTTTGACGCATGTAATATGATAGTTATAAAGTAAATAAATTGAATAACAACCCGTTAATCACACCTGAAATTTTGCGAATGAAAAATACTTTATTATTTTTGAAAGGTACGAGTTCCCAATATTCAGCGTTTATTTCAAATTTGAAGAAATTTTAACAAATTTATAAAGACCTCTTGCAAAAGAATTGAAAGTACGAATTACTCATTCAATCATCTAAATCAAATAAATCCAAAGCTGTATAGTCCGTAGTTAAAACACCAAACGTTCGAATATTAACGCATCCATGATAAATTCTGAAATTTGGCCCCAAGGTGTCATGAACTTTACACTTAATATGAAGTCCCCATTTTTTTTTAAGGGGAAAGGGCCCACACTACAATTTTCCTGCTCCATCGCTCATATGCATCAACAGTTGACTAGTTGACACTTGAAATTAACGTAACGTATCGAGCACTACGCCCGTAATCACTTTTTAGTTTTTTGCTAGCTAACAAGATTGCAAATTTCAGTTTAACATGATCTAGTACACGTACTATAATATTCAAAATAGAATTATTTTTTATAATTTCGTCGCAT